>APFE030780489.1:28813-94179 GCA_000404065.3 Pinus taeda
TTATTATTATTATTAATTAATATATAAGTTAAACAAAACATGGAACAAGACTTTTAACCATGGAGATTTAACCCCACTTTACCCTGGAGATTAGTAATCTATAAATAGACTTTGTTACAATATTGTGACTTATGAATACGACATGCCAAAAAAATCATAACTACCTTCATATGACACTTGTTCATATGATATTTTTTATAATTAATCAATTTAATTAAAATGACATAATTACGTTAGAGATATTCTCAATCGTTTATTTATTTATTTATTAAACAATAAATTATAGAATATTATGTGAAGGATAAATTAAATTAAAATTTTGGAAATTCTATTCTAAAATAAACACGTCTTAAGCAAAATCTTTTGGTAGAAATCACATTAGAGAAATTTTTGGCTGAAAATTTCTCTTATGTGATTTCTATCTAAAAGCTTTGCTTAATTTATTATAGATCACAAAAACTTAATTAACATCATAACTATTATACAGATTAATAATAACTTAAAATAATTCTCGCATTTAAAGTATCATATTCCTCCTTCTCTTTATAATTTTATAACTTTATAGATATAAATTCATGTAATGTTTTATTTTATTTTTAAATAAAATTGATTTTTCATTTACTTACTCGTCTATATCTTTGTAAATGTAAATGGACTAAATTAATATAATTTTCACTATATTTATATATAAATATACTTCTATTATAAACATGGGTTACGTTCAAGGTAACTTTTCAATTGAACATCAAAGAAAAGTGTATTTTTTATTTTTTATTTTTTTGCAACCAATGATGTGAAATTATTGTTATTCAATTATGTGTGTACCTAGCATATTAACAACTTTGCCTTAAATTACGTGATCATGTCCAATTCATGGACATATTTTGATGTTGAGATTTCCATGCGCTATAATCTCCTTGATTAGGATCTAGGAGAGGGCTCTATGCAATTCCAATAAAATTTTCCAACTATGGGTAAATAATGCCAATTATTGGCACATTTTTCTAAGGAAAACCAATACAAATAAATATGCATTGATCACTCAAGCAACTTTTATACCATTGTAGTTGTAATACTTTACGTGGCTTTAACTTTGTAACAATGCTGGTAACACCTTTCTTAGACATAGTAGCTATGACTATGACACCTTTAGGGAGTGCAACACCTGCTGGTAACACCTTTCTTAGACATAGTAGCTATGACTATGACAGCTTTAGGGAGTGCAACACCTGGCTTATGATTAAACTTTGATGATTAATTTTGCAATTGATGTTTTGACATATGTGATGATACTATTTTGATATGTGATATTAGATACTTCAATACATAATGTTAGAGTAAAGTTATATTGCTTGGTGATGGATTCACAATATGAGTCACAATTTTTTTTTGAAAAAATTGTATGTTTTGGCGAATTATTATTACATTAATAATTATGTAGATATTAATAAGAGTAATACGTATTTTGAGTTACATTTTAATTGATTTATTCTCGGGACTCGTAATAACATTAGTCAAATGTCGAGACCAATTTAAATGGTATGATATGGCTATTGTGATAATATATTTCAAAATAAAGGGACCTCTTACTCATGTTTAGCACCTTAAGAAGCTTCTAATGTACTTTAATGAGGGTTTAGTGTGAAATTGTAATTAGTTAAAAGTAATTTATTAGTGTAAAGTATTTTTAGGGTTTTTAGCCCTAAGCGTTGGTCATGTGACCTTGGAAGGAGTTTATCATAAGGGCCTTATTTAATGATGATTTAACCCTAATTTTATTGTTAAAAACATTTAAGAGATGTAAGTAACTTCTTTTTGAGAGGATGGACCTATTTATCAAGTATCTTGAGTTATTGTGCTAGCAATCTTGGATTTTTTGGTGAGGTAAAGTCTTGTATTTGCATTGGGAATTGTTTGTTTTGGTTCTAACACTTCTTCCTTTGAAGAGCCTTAGCAAGCAAAGGCTAGGCGTGAAATCCATTGTGTTAGTGTGATACAATTGTGTAATCCATTAGTTATTCTCATTGGTAATAGAAAAGGTAAGGATGTATCATAGCCTACAAGCTAAGGATAATGTTCCATATACCTCATCGTATGTGAGAGCACCATTATTGGAGGTGAAGAACATGATGGCTTAAATCTTTCATAGCCCCTTTTCATTGTGCAATGTATGAGTTAGAGGTGTTGATATTTTGTTACTGACCTCTCCATTTGAAAGTTATGGTTTTGTACACGCCATGTTTCTCACTAAGAACTTGTGGAGTTAATTTGTTGACATATTGTTGCCTCTTGATTTTGGGATAACTATTAGTGTGTTTGAGAGATCTTAATATTTTAGCTTGAGGACCTTACACAAGGGGCACTTCTAGCATCTCTAGGAGCACACTTCATTGGGAGGAAACACACTTATGAGTGTGTTTCCTTAACGAGATGTTGCTTTTGTTTGCAAAATCCTTTGTTTTTCACTAAGAAGAGGATTTCTACAACCCACTTTGGGAACACATATGATCAGTAGTTATTTTAGCTTCCATTGTATTACATATATTTGTTTATTTTTTATTTACTTGTTTTGAAAGTGTTAGTCCTATTTCATTATTGTTTACTTAAAAGAATACTCAAAGTTGTTGAGATATAGTTAATGTAATCCTATTTACTTGTCTTGAAAGTGTTAGTCCTATTTCATTATTGTTTACTTAAAAGAATACTCAAAGTTGTTGAGATATAGTTAATG
Organism: Pinus taeda; assembly: GCA_000404065.3. Classification (NCBI taxonomy): domain Eukaryota; kingdom Viridiplantae; phylum Streptophyta; class Pinopsida; order Pinales; family Pinaceae; genus Pinus; species Pinus taeda. The sequence continues at coordinate 31,545 of APFE030780489.1, forward strand.
TAATCCTACTATAACGAACCTATAATAGTCTTGCTAGCTTGGGCTATTATAGTTTGGTATTAGAGTCAAGGTTCGAGTCCTGGAGACCCAAGGCTCCAATATTAGAATATGATTAAACACTTTTGGATTTACTTTGTTTTATTAAATCATCTTTCCTCATAAACACGTCCCAATCAAATAGGAATTGAAAGTAGAAATTTAATCTCAAAAAGGAGGGAAAAAAGGGGATTTTTTTCCCTTTACCTTGATTGTAGCGTTATATTTAGATAAACTATTGTTCATTGAAAAAAATGAGACTAATGTAGGGTGCTTCCAAAGTAAAATAGAGGGAGGAAGTTACATGTAGACATAGATAGGGCATGTGTTTTTCTATGCAAAATTTATCCTTCATGAGATGGAAATTTCCATTTTCATCCATAGTCCAGTGAAAAAAGTATGTGCTATCAAAATCACAATTATCCATACCTTGCACTAATGAAATGATTCACCATTTCCTTTTAGGACTTGAGCAAATCTACCCTATTGACTACAATTCATTTTCTCTAGGGACATGATAAAGAGGGATTTTTGTACCTTGGCACATGTTTTGATAATTGGCACATTGCTTGGAATAGAACAGTGACTTAACATCATCAATTTATGACTGAATGCCTCTTTTTATGTTTAAATTCAACTCATTTATCAGTTAATTAAGGGATTGCACTTTGTACCTTGGTCCCCACTTTTATTGTTGGTGGGGCACTTTATATCTAACAATAGTTTTCATTATTAGTTACTAGCAAAATAGATTCTTCTCAAGCTTGACCTCAACAGATTAAGTCACCTGTAGATATTCGTACATGGTGATAATGTTCCAATATCCAATTCATAAATAGCAAAATCGTTTAAGCTAACACATTGCAATATTTTTGCATGAGGCCCAATTCAATTTTCGCTCCAACACATTTTGGAAATTCATAACATGATTTTTGCACACACATCAATCCAATATCATATTTTTATATTTTTTAAAACCATTACAACCAACAAGATTGAAGACTTTAACATAAATGAATAACATATACTTCGAAGTACATAGCCATATTGGACCTATTAGAACCCAATGATAATGGGATACCTTTTGTTGGGTATTAATTTTCATCATTAATTACTTAATAAAGGGTTTCTCCTTAAGCTGACATCAACACATTACTTTTCTTTGATAGATTTGTACTTGACAACATTGTTTAAGGATCTACTACATATACTCAAACTAGTTAAGCCAATGCATTGCATAATTTTTATGTGAGACTAACTCGTTTTGGAGACCTAATCAATAAGATTTTTGTAAGCACTACTGCCTCAATATTGGGGATGTAATACCAATACAACTAAAAATATTTAAGACTTCAATAAATATGGCTAACATCTCTCCCAAAGTACATAGTTATATAAACCTATCAAACCTTGATGGTTGAATATTATATTATAGTTGTTAGCTCAGGGTTATTGTAAGAATTTTTTTACTCAACTCCATATGAACATGGTAATGTCCACCTCATGAAGGAGATATTTAATATATCAAATCACATGCCTTGTCTATGTTTGCAAGTGACTTTGACCCCCTCTTCGAATCAATGACATCCTTCAGAAACATTTTTCTTAGCAAATAATCTGATGATAAAAATGATGAATTTCAACAATATGTTTTATTCCTTACCTAATTCGTCAAGGGGTATTTATTGTTCATAGTTTTAGTTATCAAATGACGAAACCACAAACTTTATAAAATACCATATGAAGGTCCACTTCTAAGCCATTTTCCAAATCTATACTCAAAAAATAAATATTGGTCCCCATGAAGGGGGGATTATAGCAAAAGCAGTCTCCTCCTTTGGATTTGTGAGCCCCAAAGATATAGGAACTAATGTTGCATCCTTTCTTGATACTATTGAATAATTTCCTTAAGGAAATGTAAGGTTAGTCTCCACTATGCTTTTTTTTCCACAAAAAAAAAGAAAGTATTTTTTATTATGTGAAAACATGGAATAAAAATTACATTTTGTAAACACATTATGGTTGTATGTGTTCCTGAGTTGAAACGAGCCTAAAACTATACAAACGTTTGTCAAAGCAGGTGCAAGGAATGAAACCCTAAGTTCAAAAAATACCCAGACCTCAATGCATACAAATAAAAAGATATCAAGGCACGTAGGTCCGAAAGGAGAAAAAAAATGGGTAAGCAAGCCCTGACAACAAACAAAAAATAAACAATAATACATTCAAGGAGCACATGCCTTTTGAAAATCCAACAAATGGAGTGCAAAACTCCAAGCAAAATCAAAATCAACCACAAGTATCGGGCAATAAAAACCAATGAAAACCATGATAAAGTCCAAGAATGGACACGACGACCACTAGAGAAAAAATCTGACGAGACATAATGGATTGCAATATACCCCTATGGGTCCAGACCAACAACGGTAGCGACATTGGAGGCACATGAGCGAAGGATGACGAAACCCCAAATTTATTGAGAGAGGGCCAAAGCCAGAAGTCAATGACTAAAAAAATTGCAAAGGAAGGATTGAAATGGAGGAATGAGTAGATAACCAGCAGCCCAAAGAACCTCGTCCCCTCAAATTCCACTATGGTGAGTGGACGCACAGTAAAGAAAGCACCAGGTAGGACCTTGGCAGCAAAAGATCACCCGACTAACACCAAAAGAACCACATGCCATAAAATACCTTGCAAGGAGAGAAAATGTTGTGCCAACAACAAACCTATAGTAAAATTCAAAAGATACAGTGAAAGAGGAAACTTATAAGACCAACGACAATGACAAAGGATTGTGACGACGAGTATAGATTCCAAGTAGAATGTAACCCACAACCACCATGAAAATGTTAATTTTCCAATGTTTTATGCTCAGCATAATCACTTATTTCAATTCTTCTTCAATAAACAATCAATTTATCCAATATAATTCAATATTCTAGTAAGAATAAGCAACTATAGATAGAACAATAAATCCAATGCACAATAGAAGACAACCAAGAAAAGATTTTAAAGAGTGCAACTAGGGGCTAATTCCCCTTCGAAGAATCCTTTTATGAATAATATTTAATAATTAGTATTGAAGGGTCATGTCTCTAAGGACATAACCATTCATTGAAAATAGCTCATACTCATGTAAACAACATATTTACCATAAGTTACTACCCACCATAATTCAATTTACAAAGAGACATGCCTCTTGGGTATCTTGAGTATAAAATTCACTTGAAACTTTTCATTTTACACAATTCCCTTATCATCTCATATCTTCTTGTACTTATTGTTGATGTTCTCTCTACAATTAGTGTCAATGATGTTCTAAAGTGAATGCTACTGAAATTTTAATGTGATTGCTATCTGAATATGAAGTAAAGTTGTTATTGGGCTAATAAGACATTTAAGTAATTGTTGCAAGCGTAGAACATACCATAAAATTTAACAAAAGAGAGACATAGTATTTGGTCAAAGACCAGGGGAAAACCCCACAAGAAGGAAAGCCCTTTTAAAATTCTTCTTCTATTAGATTGTCATAAAATATTTAGTGGAGAGATAAAATATTCCAATTCATCAACAAAGAGTCAAAGTCAAACCTTTGACTATCTAAGACAACCAACCAATATCCAATCAAAGATAGCTCAAAAGTCAAATCTAGTCAACAACTCAAATTTGTAATTCTGGTCAAAGTCAACAACAACTACCCTAACTAGTCAATGGCCAATAGTCAACATCCCTCCAAATCAACTTTGTCAATAGTCAAAAAATGTGGTCTCCTTTTTTGATCAACGTCCAATAAAAATAGTCAACAAATCCTCAGCCAAAAGAGAGAAAAAGTTAGTGGTGAAAATATAAGGTCAAATTTAGTGGTCAAATGTTGTCAAGTAACCTAGAAAAGTTTGGTTAAACTATCCTTAACCTCAGCCTCCCAAAACATACCCAAATCCAGTCAAAAGATGCTAAGTCAACATTGGTCAAAGGTTCCAAACAAAAGCCAAACTTGGCCACCATAGTTTCCCTCTCTCTCCTTTTCACGTGTGGCCTTGGACTTGCAATTTAAAAGTTGTATGAACTATAGAAGAGAATATATGAATGTGATTATGATTATCCAAAGTGATGTGACTTGTGGTCTATTTATATGTGTCTCAAAGGGTCAAATTAGCTTTCCCAAGCTGACTTGTATTTTTATGCACATGTAGGTTTCACCTTAAAAACAAAATTTTTCCTTGACCATATTAAATTCTTAAAAGTGCTAGGAGGAGCTTCTCTAGATGAGGAAGGCTCTCCAATGGACGGAATTTATCCCTGAACTGCCAAATTAAAACTCCCTCTAAGTTAGGGAGAAATTTCTGACTACATCATCAGTCCCATTTCAAATGTCTTTTCCTTGTCATTAAGACATTTCTCATCTATGTTCATCTGCTCAACATTCTTGAATCTAAAGAAGCAGAATCATCATCATAGGGGAGCTTCAACAACCATCCTATATCTAAAGACAATAGGCGGGATAACCCAACTTGTCATGAGAGACAAGGATTACACATCCTATTGCTCGTTGATCTTCCCACCTTGACCCTCAAGAATCAAGTGGTAGAACACCTGCATCCTATCACTTGGGGAGGATACCCAACTTACCAGAGTTAAGGATCACACACTCCCAAGTTTCTCCTCATCCACTGCCCAGATGGGTGGAATCCCGACAAGCCCAACTTGTGGGAGGATACATATTGGGGTATACTATGTCAAGTCTCAAACAGATGGTAGGGGAGGATATCCCAACTTGTCATAAATGAGAAGGATCACATACACCCTACAGTGACAATAGAAAGGATATCCCAACTTGCCATAAATGACAAGGATCACACATCCTATTTTCCAAAGATCACTAAACCCTAGGAGCTCTTATGGATCGATTCATCACCCTAGGAGCTTAGACAAGGGGGAATAGCATAGCTCAATGCCCTTGATCAAACATGATCCTTACTTTTGAGAGTCACATCTATCAGCCAAAGTTTCTCTCTGAAGACCAAGAATTTCCCTTTCAACAAAGCCTTGGTAAGAATATCTATTATCTACTCATCTATCGAAATGTGATAGAGCCTCACTACTCCTCTCTGCAACATATCTTGAATGTAGTGATACCTTATCTCAATATGCTTGGACTTGTCATGGAACACAGGATTCTCTACCAATCAGATCCTACTCTTGTTATCGCAATATATCACCATTATATCCAGAACCTGCTCAAACATCTATCCAAAGAGCTTCCTCACAACTAGCCACGCTAACAACATTTTATTCTACCTTAGTTGCAGTTAAACCAATAGACCTTTGCTTCCTACTCATCCAAGGTATCATCGTTGTTATACAAAATCTACGACTGCATACAAAAGTTTCTTCCATAGGCTTGGTGGATTGACCTAGAACAATAGAAAGACAAAGGGACTAATTTTTTCCTTAAAGTAAATAGATAACGAGATGAAGCCTACCTAGAATCTATCATTTGCTTCCCTCCTTCCTTGGCTTGTATGCTCCAATCCTAACTTTGATCACTATAATTAGAACCTGCACAATCAGACCACACACGAAAACCATCTACAAGATCTATGTAACATCATCTAATCACTTTATTCAATAGATCAACATGGTATTATAATACATGAAATCATAACATCATACATAGGAAAACAAAGAACTCTTTGCATTAATAGAAATGGAATGAGTTACAACCAAAAATAGGCATTGATCTTGTAGAAGAGCTCGTCCAAGTTGACTTGTCCTTTCCTTGCCACAAAGTGCACCTCTAATCACCCTAATGCATGAAATGGTATCTATCACATCAACAACATAAGGGTAGAATCACTCTCCAAAATCCAACCCTTGCCTATGGATGGCAGTAAATATATAGGTGAAGGAGGTAGTTCACGAATTCTTATCCTTTTACCAATCCGGGCTTGAGATCCACTCTTGATGGGAGGATTAGCTCAATGGATAAGGGATGAAAACTACAAGGTGGGATAGGATAAGATTATATACTTTTATCCAAGGTAAATAGTTATAACAAATCTTGGAAACTTGTGGAAGAGGAAGCTTCGAGACTCTTTTTTGTTGTCCAAAATTTCTAGAATCAGCACACCCCCAAGGTTGAGCAACTTGCTGGGGATCACCACAGGTGCATAATAGGGAAACCTGGTAGTCAATGCTAGCCAATGAGGGTCTAGGGTGCGTTGGTACTAAAAATGACTATAATGAGGCAGTTTTAGGCATAAACTTAGGGATATGAGAGAGGCATACTTAAGGCTTTATGTAGGGAGGATGACAAAGTGTTCAAAGGATGTGAATGTTCCTGTTTGAAGGCCTATTTACTAGATGTGACAGAATGTCCTATAACAGATTTCCCCCTAAAGCGAAAAGTAAAAAATGATAGCTAATGACTGAAGTGCTTTACCTTGTAACATGTCAGGATCAAGAAAAATCGGCGAGATCATCTTTTGTTACAATACATTTACATCATGACATTTTTGCTGAGGAGGCATACCCATACTCAACACATAAGCTAACATTACATGTACAATGATCAAAAGACACACCCACAGATGATAAATGGTGGTATCATGATTGGATGACTGCTTGTATGATCATATCCATCATCCATTGTGATCTTGTATTATTCTTGAAATCACAGCCCAGATGGATGGAACTAGATCTAGGGTCTTCTATCTCATTCACATGATCTCGTTCAATGAGCTGAGGTTGAACATGGTAGACACCATATGATTGCCGACCAATGATGTGAGTGGTTAACGTACACGAGAGAAACCATTGATGATATTAATGGCTCTCAAGGTACTGCAATACAATAAGTATGGTGTGAATAAATGAGTTGATGTCGAACACCACACAAAATATTTTAGTCAAAGACCAATGATGTAAACCTATTGTTGAGAGCGAAGAATCTTGCCATGGATGTATGCAAGCACCAAGGTACCGAAGGGGGTGCTTCTAAGTCAATTTCATGGATAATGAGCTAATGTCGACAGGAAGTGACCTGTTGCACGAGGGCCTTGATGTATTCCTCATCAACGACATGAAATGGGTATCATGATTTGAGACATAATGATCAAAATGATGCTGATATGAAACTGGATCAGAAAAGGTAGACACGGAATGAAGGATTAAGAGTACTCTAGCAGATATTGACTGAATGACTTCTCTTGAACATAGTAGCGACATTGAATGAAGTTGGCAGCATTGACCCAAAATCAAAAGTGGAGGCTTTGAAATGGTATCATAAACCAAAAGACAAGAATATTTCCCAACCTAACAACCACAAAGATGAAGTGGAAGAGTGTTGTACTCAAGAGCAACTCACTGCCATTAACAAATGGAGTACCATGTTTTCCTAATTTCCCCAACCATACTAGTCAACATCTCTTTATTTTTTAACAAGATTTAGGAGGATAACATATGCTTGATCTGTATGCTCATCCTTCGAATGAATCCCTTTGAGAATATTTAACGAACCCAAAGAAGGAGTGGTTTGGTCCCGTCATGAACTGTGGGTCCAACGTTGTTTGATTTTTTTACGAGTCCAACGAAGGTGAAAACTCAACATCTTTTTCATGTTTAGAGAGTTTGAAAAAGAGGCGAAAAATAAAACTCCAAAGGTTCCTTTTCATAGATAGTCTCTTGAGTCCGAAAAGGCAAAAAATGATACTCAAGAGAACCTTTTAGCCATGTTCGGCTAAGGTATTCCTTTTTTGTAAGTAGTTTATCTCAGTCTAGAAAAGGGTTAAACTTATACTAAGTAAACATATTTTCATTTACTTTAACTAGTTTGAAAAGGCATGTGCTCGCTAATATTTTCATATTTTTGGATTCTAGAAAGAACTGAAAGAGGACTCCAGGGGGTTCCTTTTTTGTGAGTTTATGGAGCCCAAAAAAGTGATAAAAGTGTGCTCCTCGGTCAAAATAATATGTTCAAAACACGACAAAATCCGCTGACAACTATTGACCTGCTCAAAACATCACAAAAGGGATTAAAAATACCTATTTCATGGTAAAAATGGGTTGTAACTAGGTCAAAACATTAAATATGAATAAGATAATGGAAGAAACAACCATAAATATTCAAAATGATTATTCATATTTACCATTTCACATTTACCTTTAACAGTGAGAGTTCTGAATAATTTTTACCCTTAATCTTCTACAACTGATTGCGCTCAATCTGGTGGATATTTTCAACCACCCTCACTTCTAGGTAAGAGCTAAGACATTTCTCTCCTAATTCTTGGATTCATTTTGTGTTTTCAGGCAAGTTTTGGGTATTTTTTAGGGCCCTGGGGTTCAAAGAACTCGCCCTAGGACCAACGCAACCCCATAAAGTTGAAAGGTGCATTGCACCTAAGTGAAGATATACTACAGGGAGGGGTGAGATGCACTGCCTCTCCTCATAAGGGTGCATTGGGCACAAATATAAAGTTTGTTTACTAATTTCCCTTCAAAAAATTTCAATCTTCTTGCATGGAATGGATCCTAATGAGTCCCTTCTTGACGTTTCAGGTCTTCATTAGCACAAAATGGACTTTATATAGAGAGAAAGAGAACATTAAGAAAAATATTTGAATGCAACTAATGATCCTGCTACTATCCAAGAACTGAAAAACTATGGGTTGTTGAAATCCTTATGGCTTCCTGGTATGAGGCAATAGATGGAATTACTAGCATATCTTGTTCATTCATGGGATGTGAAAGCACATGCATTAAGATTTGAGGAACATCTGCTTGAGATAATGGTAGAGGATATATATTTACTAATAGGTTTATCCATGAGAGGTGCCCCCATCTCTCTCCTAGGTGGGAGAAAGGGTGGAGAAATGGTCAAAGATTATATTACCACTTATGGCAGAACTCGAGCCAAGCCAACTAGAGATGGAAATATTAGCATAAAAGATGTAACCCATTTTCCTTTAAGAACGATCTTATTCATCATTGCAAAATTGGTGGGTAGCTTAACACTTCATGTAGCTAGCAGATCATACATGCAGCATGGTGTGGAGTGTTTGGAGCCAACAATGTTTAACTGGAGCGAGGGAGTCTTGGTCAATATGAAGGAACAACTGTCTAAAAGAAAGAGAGGGAAAGTTGAAAAAATTTGGCTATAGTTCCATCTTGGTCTCTTTTTCTATAGAGTGGGTTCCATTACTACAACCTCAACAAATTAAAATCAAGCCCATTGGGCTGAGGGTTCCATGGATGAGGAGGTGGATAGATCATATGTCCCGACATGCAGGTTTGTCGACAATTAGTTTCTCACCATCCTTCTTTGTATGGTTGCGTAGATAGTTCATTATGATCAATGATTATATGTACATAAGGATGGATTTTCGTGATGACCCTAAGTTGATGCTTCCTGAGGGTGAGAAATAGGGTGTTACATATAAGATATTTCAACCATTTAAATTTTTAAAGTTTTGCAATTTTCTTGTATTTTTTATGTTTCTAAGACCAAACTATTGATTTGTTCATGCAAATATTGGGCATGTTCGACCTATAGGTGCTTCATATCTCCATCATGTAGGAGAACATCCATAGGTAGCATTAGAACCAGTACAAGTTGCTACAACAGGATAGGATGCACTACAAGATCGGGATGCAATTCAATTGTTTCATAATGAAGTGTTGAAATGGTCTTTTCTCACCAAAAAACTGAGAATAGACTGAAACTGGCTACTCTTATGAAGAAACAACTGATTCATATGCACTTGGAAAGCTAGAAGATCCCTTTCTAGGATCTGTTCATGCTAAAAAAGGTCTTCTTATGGCCTCAAAAAGCCAAACATAGTCTCTGTTTGCAATACAAAAGGACTTGGCTCTGCAAATTGTCCAAATCATAGTGCTCTAATCACAAAAACAATGCTTCCATTGTGTTTAGAACACCCAAAAACCCCTATCTAAGCCCTTCTTGGACTCAAAAAGACTAAAAAATGACCAAGTTAGGCCTTTTGAAACATTTCTCTACTATTTGTCCTACAAAATGACAAGATTGGCTAACTAAGCAATGAATCACACCTTTCGGTAGATTGCTGAGTGAAAAATTCACTCAAGAATGACGGAATTACCACCAAAAAAGGTGCAAATTGTCGCATATTTAAATGTGCCAATAACCCTTTAGCGTCGAATTTTCAGCCCCCAAATGCAGTCATATTGACATATAAGATCAGGGGCTGGGCTGACTGCCTGCCCCCGCCGGCTCCACTCTACTATGGTCACAAATGAGACTAGGGGTAGTGCTAATCGTCCTCCCCCTCACTGTAGCTCCGTGCGTGATCATATCCATTATAGAGAGGACTAAGGGCTGGGGCCTATCCGCTTGCCCCCTCTGCCATACCCTATGTTGTGGTCATATGGTTCTCTGATAGGAGCGGGGGCTAGGGCCTATTCCCAGCCCGCTCTAATTTTTCTCCCATGTGTGGTCATATGATACTCCATAGAACCGAGGCCAGTGCCAGTTAGGTGGGCCAGCCGACTCGACCCCTCGCCCCAACTCCGCCAATAATGCAATTGAAATATAAGCAGTGACCAAAACATAATAAGAGCTTCGACTATGGTGTGGTGGTAAAATGTTGGACAACTGTGCGGGAGGCTGAGGGGTCGAACCTCATCGAGGCCATTCGACCCCTTATAAAAAATTTGGCCAATAACCGAGGGCCACGTGGCACACTCCCATTGGGCCATGTGGCGCCTCCTCATTGGTCCACCCAATCAACCAACAACTAATGAAAATATGCCACCTAGCCTCGTACGAACTGCCACTTGTCAATCATAAATTGGTCCATCGTCATCCGTACATCCTAGTCAACATGACATCATTGTATGAGCTTCCTAGTCAATAGCCCAGTCAACCCTACAAGTTGACTTTTTAGATATTTTCTAAAAACTACAGAATGTGATAACTTTCGCATATGATGTCAGGTTGAGGTGATTCAAGTGTCGTTGGAATCAAAATGAGGCAATCTATGATTTATAACCAGGTTTGGATGATTCAAAGACTTTGATTTTTTTAGCATATTTTGATCCTCTGGATCATTCCTACCCACTAGGAAGATTTTGGACAACCAAAAGCCTGTTTTTACTGAACAAGTAAGTGAGAGTACAACTTCCTCACTTTCTTGATCTCAATCCATCTTGCTTTAATTGGATTGGTACTCTTGAGCTCCACTCGAAGATACTCCACATTGCCTCTGCATGAAGTCTTGATTCTCTTGTCAAGAATCGAGTCTTCCTACAAATCATCTAAAGATTCAGGAAAAAACTCTTCAATAGATAGAATCTGAACATTCTCTTCATGATCATCAATCATTGGAGACTCATACAATCTTCATGTTAAAGTATTTTGTTATCACCAAAAAAATGATCATCTAGCCTAATTTACTAGATGGATCGAAATACACGATGTAAAGCCAATTTTACCATAGTAAAATTGCTTTCACTGTGAGAAATTACTTAATAAACCACCTTTATTAAGTAATTTATAGTAAACTCATGAAGAATAATTAAATAAATCACTATTTATTTGATTTTCTTCTAGGAATAATTAATTAAACCATTGTTTTATTATTATTCCTTGGCAAATTTGACTCAATCATGAAAAATAAATGGATAAATCATTATTTTTCTCTAAGAATAATTAATTAATTATTATTCTTTATTAAATTTGACTAAATCCCTCAGGAATAATTAAATAAATCCTTATTTGTTTATTATTCCTTAATTAATTCCTTGAGATGATAAATAGATCACTTATTTATTTATTATTTCTAAGTAAAAGGTTAAATGTTTTTTCCCTCCTAAACAAATATAATAAAATATTCCAAGTGGTAATTCCAAGAATGGATCAATAATATTTTATTATTGCTCATTATTCGAGGATAACTCAATATTTTGTTAAAAATAGGAGGGTTTTCCATTCATTATTCACTTTTGATTATTTTCATTATTGCACTCAATGTTGTAACTCTGATTATTTCATTGTCACACACCATATTTTTGTTGGGTTTATGCATTATAGAGGAGAGAGACTCTAAAAGAAGCTGAAGATGTTTTGAGGATAACCAAGAACCCATCCCATAGAGGGGGACTGGTAACATTTATCTGTTCTCTTCATAGGTGTTATTATTAAATTATTCTTTACATATCTGGTTTCCATTGGATGTTTTGGGGTTATTACTCTTTCTTTCACTGTTTAACTATGATTGCAGCATAGATCAGAATTTTGGCAGGTTTTGTTTCTATCAATAGTCACAGATCTATAATGTTTAGCAATCATTTCTATTGTTGAGATTGTTTGTCATCCACAATCTTAAGTGGGTTCTTTTCATACATCATTGAGAAAAAAAACACTACAACATATTTCCTTGCTGATATACAACCCAACTTGATCTTCCACTTGGAAATCATGATCAATTTGATGCTTGACATGCCTCTCTTTGTACTTGGTTTTTCTTTTCTTAATCCGCTTTTTTACTCCTTGATGCACTAGCTGAATTCGTTTAATCAAATACTTGACTTTGTTCACATCGACACTATGTGCATCTATTGCAAAATCTTTACCAAAGAGAAAATACAAAGGAGACTTTGGCAAATAACCCAAATAAGCTTCAAAGGGAAATACTTGTGTAGATGAGTGCTTGACATGATTGTGGCATGTTGGATGTAATGCAACTACCCATGCCAAAGTCTAGGATTCTTACTACATTATCCATGAAGGAAATGCGTCTTTTTACAATATGTCATAAATTCAATGCTCAAATTCCCATACAAATTGACTCATTAACAAGCCAAAATAACATAAAATGCCAAATAAAACACAATCGCATATAAGTGATTTATTCACAACATAACTTTTACAAAATACCCAAGTTGTGGGGATATAAAACATGTCAAATACAAAATAAATGCAATATTTAATTAGACAACTAGTCCAACCATTTCTTACCCAACGAGGCTAGAGAGTTTTCTTTCTGCATTTCGCTTTCTTCTAGAGTTGCTTCAGAGATGGTTATGATGTGCCTTGCACGTTATTATGCCTTCCATTTCTCAGGTGATTTCATGACTTATTTTTCCTTCTTTGGATGAAGATGTGGATGCAACTTCCAACACTTTTTGATCCAATGCCCATTTATGTTGCAATGAGTTCAAAAGTTTTTGTGAGCATTTTTTGGAAAAAATGTATTTGGACTTGGAAGAGGATTTTCCTTCCTGGTCTCACTTCTAATCGCAATATTCATTTTCTTGACTAATTCTTTCCTTTTTTGGAACTTAGCTACACAATTGGTAGATGCGTGACAAAAAGTGCAAGGAAACACATTCCAGAACATTTTATTCAAATCATCATGCTGCTTATAGTCATAGAAATCCTTTGAATAATCAGGATATTTATACCTTTTATGATGGTGCTTTTGATTATGAGCTTGGCGAGGAGAACTTGAATGATGAGGATAATTTGACTTAGTCCTTCGTATGAAGAATTCATCTCACTTTGGAGATGTTTTTCCATCAATGTCATCATCATGATATGATACCCCTTCAACTTGCAAGATTTCTTTCTTCCCAAATTTCACACTTGAAGACTTCTTTGACTTTGTAATTTTGGAGAATTCTCCAACTTCTTCTTGAACATATCCCAATCCTTCATGTCAAGGTTGTGGTCTCACCTCAATAGGATTAATGATTCCATGACTATGAATTCCAAGATCCTTACCATTGTACCCCATTTTTGTAAACAATTTCATCCCAATACCCTTGGTATGTTTCTAAAATGATGTAAAAGAAGCATTATCATTGTCAAGAGAATGAATTTAACATGAAGTATAGTTTACCTCTTTTTTTACTTGTGACTCTTGATCCTCTTCCTAAAGGTAGCCATATTCTCCTTCTCTTTTGTAGACAAAGTGGTAGATGAAGATTCAAGAAAATCACTCTTGTGATTTAACATATAAGTAGTGTTCTTCAACTAATAAAGGGTACAAACATCATTCATCCCATGACCACAAACTTGTTGAGTCTTGGGGGAAGCTTTGATAGCTAAACATTCCCCAATTTTCTCTTCAATGACATTCTACAACATCAGGCACAACTTCTTCTTGTCATCCTCTACTGCTTTGAGCAATCTTCTTAGTTCCATGTTCTCCACTTGGAGAGAAGAATTCATCTCTTCTAGTTCTAGGAGTCTTGCATGTTGCAAAATTTCACCCATGCTTGCAATCTAGTCAGAACCTGCTCTGATACCACGTGATCTAAATATGAAAATGGATTGTCCTATGACACTTTGCAATTTTTATAGATTTTGGGTCTTCAAATGATCACTTAGTTCCACCTTAGTTCATAACTTGTTCAATTGTGAATAATTAAGTTTTAAATGAACTTAAAGATGAAACAAAATCCATGCAATCCAACATGGTAAAAATCAAGAAGAGACAACCAAGTGATAACAAAGTTCACCCGTCCTAGGCTACGTCTCCTGGCCCTACTTCAATGGCTAGGCTACTTTATTGATCTCAACAACAAAATGAGTACATTACAAATCTTTGACTCGTAGAATAAACCTACTTCTAGAGTGGCACTAGTTTCTCCTACAAAGAAATGTTCTCCTTAAGAGAAATCTCACTCACAAGTTGACTTAACAATAAAGGAAATGATGGTGTTAAAAGAAAAATGACTCTCTTGCTGAATGTGGCAACATGTCCTTTTACTAACTATGAGATCAAAAGCACAAAATTCAATTACTTCATAATGAAGTGTTGAAATGGTCTCTTCTCACAAAAAATTGAGAATATATTGAAAATTCCTGCTCTAATCAAGAAATAATAGTTGCAGATGCACGCAGAAGGCTGGAAAACCCCTATCTAGGCTCTCCCCATGCTAAAAAAGGTATCCATATGGCCTCAAAAATCTAAACACAGTCTCTATCTACAACAAAAAAGGAATTGTATCTGCAAATCGTCCAACAAACAATGCTCAAATCACAAAAATAATGCTTCCATTGTGTTCAAAACACCCAAAAATTGCTATCTAGGCTCTTTTTGGGCTCAAAAAGACTGAAAAATGACCAAGTTAGGCCTCTTGGAACATTTCTCTACCACCTATCTTGCAAAATGACAAGATTGCCTAATTGAGCAATGAATCGTGCCTTTTGGCAGACCGTCAAGTGAAAAATTTGATCGGGAACAATGAAATTGCCATTGAAAAAGGTGCAAATTGTCTCTTATTTAAATGTGCCAATAACCCCTTAACTCCGAATTTTCAGCCCCCAAATGCAGTCATATTGATAGATAAGACCAGGGGCTGGGATAACTACCCACCCTCACTGTCTCCGCTCCGCTGTGGTCACGTCGTCACAAATGAGACTAGGGGCTAGGCTAACTGCCTTCCCCCTCCACTGTAGCTCTGCGCATGGTCATATCTATTGCTGAGAGGATCGGGGGCCAAGGCCTATCCGCTTGCCCCCTCTTCCATACCCTATGTTGTGGTCGTATGGTTCTCTGATGGGACCGGGTATCGAGGTCTATTCCTCGCCCCTTATTCTTTTTCTCCCATGCATGGTCATATGATACTTCATAGAACCAGGTCCAAGGCTTGTTGGGCGGGCCTACCAGCCTGACCCCTCCGCCAACGATATAATTCGATATAATCGATGACCGAAACATAATAAGAACTTCATCTATGACGTGGTGGTAAAATAATGGAGTTTTGTGCGGAAGGTCAAACCTTTCCAAACGTGGCACCTCCTCATTGGTGTTGATTTTGGGTAGCATCGGATGTGCTCTAGCCATTAAAATTGGTGGAGATGCTATAGCACATGAGATATCCAAGACCTAGAAATGGTTTGGGCAGAATCTAACCAGTGAATTAATATAAAACTGAGTTAGAATGGTCCAAAAGTCATGGATCAAGCCAAATCTAATCTTAGTTGTTGATTAGAGATTTAATCTCGGCCGTTGACGAACCAACAAGAAAAGTATAAGAGGAGCTTGAGGGTCAGTTGGAGAACACACCGAGAGAGATCAAGAACTCGATTTTCTGGGGTAGAGTTTGCTGAGGAAATTGAGTGAGTGATCAGAGTTGTAGCTGAGGGGTAGTGAATACATAGTAGAGAGGCAGAGTTAGTACCGAAAGCATCAGCGCAGTAGCCTGGAGAGGGTTGACGCAAAGCCAGCTAGAGGCCATGTAGAGGCAGCCAGAGGCCATGCAAAGGCAACCAGGAGCTATGTAGAGCCTGCGGAGGTCCAGCGTGTGAGACGTAGAGGCTCTAGAGGCTGATGCAGAGCCCCGAGAGGTTGACGCTAGGCCAAATAGGCTGACGTTAGGCTAGAGAGGCTGACACAAACCCTAAAGGTAGCACAGGGAGATTTCGTGGACATATTGGAGCTGGAGAGCTGGATAGGGTGACACAAAGCAAAAAAAAGTCGTATTGTTGCTATGGGATCTTTCATCCGGCGATTTAGCTAGAATATTTGTCTCCGACTGAGAGGTACTATTTCTAAGGGCATTCTCTATTGGGTGAGCCATTTCTGGCACCAGGTTGTATTTTGAAACTGAATAGTTGCACCGGTTTTCCCACATTGGGTTTTTCTAGGGACATTAGTCCAAAAACAATGGTGCCACTTGTGTGCTTATTTCTTTCAGTTTATGATCTGTATGTGTTGATATTATACTTGTATTTATTTTTAGTATTTACATGGTAAATAACTTGTTAAGTAACTGAACAAGTAGGAAGAAATAAATTAGATAGTACATGATGAATTTATAATGGATAGACTTAGAAATTCCGACATGGTATTAGAGGGTGGTTGCAGATCACTGGATAATTGAAGGCGTCATCCAAGCAGAGCAGCAACAACAGAAACAATTGCCCCAAGTTACAGAAGTTGTTCCTAGCAGAAATCAGCAAGAAAGGGGTGATGCAGAGAGCCTACATCATCAGTTCGAGCCAAAAGGAGGATCAACAATGAGGCAGAGAGGAGCAGTCCTAAACTATGCAGTGCCCAGTAATCTTTCTCATCTAGGAAGGATCGACGCTGTGGCCAGGAGGTGCAGATTGTGCCGGTGTCGGGATTGTGCAGAGCCTAGAGGCTTTAACCTTAAGAATGTTAGGGCATAGGAGGTTGTGGGTAAGTTGTAGACCAAAGCTGGTGGGGTACTATGGTAGGAACAATACTTAACAGGGAAAGACCAAGGAGGAGGGAGTTGTTGCTGAGGATTCTAGCCAAGAAATCTGATCAGTGGTGTAGCTACACAAATGATCAGAGTGAGGTGTCTCGACATTGGCAGAGGGATTTCCAGAAGGGAAATCGAGGCTCAGAGGGAGTCAAACCGAGAACTTCCAGACAGGAAGTAGAGAGACTTGAAAGAGTTGAAAGAGGATCAATGAAATGGTAGTGAATGGGCTAAGAGATTAGGATAGATTGTACGGAGCTTCAAACTTCATAGTCTGGAAGGCCAAGATCTTGTTCATTCTAGATAGATATCGCATCAAACACTTTGCCTTAAAATTGATAACGGTCCTAGTTGACCTAGCTGAAAATGACAAGTACGAGGAGGCAATGGCCAAGGCAAAGTGCATCATCCTTGATGGTATCGAGGATCATGTGGTGCCACATATTGCCGAGAAGGAAATGACAAATGAGATGTGGGATGCCCCTGAAGAAATTGTACCAGCATACTTCCGTGCAGAGGAGGATGTTGCTTGAAAATCAACTGCGGTCATATCAGATGCAAAAGGGAGAGTAGATGGATGTCTTCCTCGGTGGATTGAAGGAGATTCGTGATAAGCTAACTTCCATAGGGGCCACATCGTATCAGGAACTGATGGTGAGGACCGCATTGAACGCAGTCTCAGAGGATTGGGAGGTATTTTTCTACAACATACTGGGAAGGACGAGCCTTCCAGATTGGGAGAAACTGTGGGCGACTCTTTGTCAAGAAAAGATCAGACATGTTTCCAAGGCAGGGAGTAGTGGAAAAGTGGTCAGAATAAAGAAGGAGGGAGAAGAAGATGTGGCTCTCGCATCTGCGGGAAAGCAGGAGAAAAGAAAGAAGAAGGACTTGTTAGCTCCGTTATACAACGAGGACTCTCTATGGTCAGAGACAGGCTTAGTCTTCTTGGTGGTGCACAAAAGGATAAAAAATGGATCCAAAACACTCCCAAAGTCCACAAATCTGTTTCCAATCATGCCAAGGGATCCATTCATGCTGTTGAAATCTCCAATTTTTGGCAAAGGGTCATCCACCGACCGAAATAGTTGCAGTTGGAAAGCCCTTGGAAGTTGGCAATACATTATTGGGAGGCAAAAACACTCCAAAACCAGGAAAGAACCAAAATCCAGGCTTAAAAGTCCAATGCATGACAACCGTTCGATCTAGTCGATAAATGGTCCAGATCTAATCGGCGGATCGCAATCGACACAGGCAGGCAGTGGTAATCGGCGTGGACAAAAGGAGCATTGCGATTGCGATTAGCGATGCAATGTGGACCGTCGATCGTGTGCGCGGATCGAAGGCCCACAACACATCGCTATATCGCAATTGGGGAAACCAAAGGGCACAACCTTTACACATATATGAGCGCAATGTGATAAGACCCAGACCCAATGGGTTTTAGAAGCATGATGTATATATATGTTCAAGTCCGCCTTCCACCGCCGATAGTGTTTTTTGCCATATTGCATAGCTTTCCCCGGCCGATAACCCCCATTTACTTCCTCCATCGTTCTACATCTGCCGTAAGATCCAACGGTATTCACACGTCCCACTGCCATAACCTAACCACTCTTTAACTCGTGATAAAGTGGTCTTCACCCTATCACGTCTGCCACATGTCACCCAATCATTATGATCGCTCGCCCTTGTACAATTTCTGCTCTCCTCCAAAAGAGATGTGATCAATTCCACTTACTGCTTAAACCTGTCCCCGCTTGTTAATTCCTGTGCACTTTGTTGGCTTGATAGCCGTTGGATCTGCCGTCCATTCACTTAATCCAACGGCTCACGATTGTTTTCTCCCGTTTCTTCCATTTTTCCCACTGTGTCATATTCACCGCCCGTTCGTGCGATCTAATGGCTGATATCCCTCCCCCACCATGCAATCTTTCATGTCCATAGCATGTACCATGCTCCCGAAGGACAGAAGTGGCCATCTATTAGTGTTTGGTGCATTTACTCCTCAACAACCACTCTCAAGAGATAGAATGGCCGAGAAAGGAAAAGATCAGCCTCGAGTAGATAAACGCAATAAACAGTTATGGAGTGTCATCCCATGCGACACTCCACCTGCCTGAGAAGGACAGCAGAGCATCCAAGAAGATCAAATCCATTTGCAGACACAATCAGATTGTAGCAGAGACCCATACTAAATAGTTAAAGTGGTTGGTGGTCCATTATGACCCCTCCACGCATAGAGCAACAGAGCATTTTTGTAAACAAACTCTATATATACCCATAAATGAGATGTAATCGGGGGATGGTTGTTGTTTTGATGTAAGGTTCAACTTCTGGAGACTGTAACTACTTTGATACTTGCAGTGTCTGGTCTTCATTTTCAGCTAATACAAGCTTCTTTTGCTGTTAATTGCTTACTTTTCCATTTCTACTCTGTTCTAGGTTGTGCCTGTTATATATTTGTTCATGTGCTCTTGATATTTAGCATTAGAGGGGCTGTCATCCCATCTCTGTGTTAGAATCTTGCATGTATCATTGAATGTGTTGTTTCAGGTTTCTGTTTACTTAGTGACAGAGAGTTGTCATCCTGTCTGTGCATTAGGAAGCAGATTTGCAGACCTCTTTACTGGTTGCAGCCGACCATCACAGGGCCCTGTGCATCTGCTGGTGTGGTCAGTATTCTCCATGTTCACTTAATCCTCAAACTGTGAGTAATTGGTGGTCTAAAGCCTTGTAGTCTAGGGGTGTTCACCCATGTCTGGAGTTAAGCATAGTATAAGTGGTTATCTGGCTTGGACAAGCATCATTCCTTCCATTCATCCATTTCCAACATTCTGTTGAGTTTTGTAATGTTCCCGAGCATCTCCGAGATACAACCTAGGAGAGTTTCTTGGGGTGATAACATTAATTGGCGTCATTGCCGGGGAGAGGAGATTGAAGCTTAGCTTCCCTGGGAAAACGACACAGTTCCAGATTTTGATGATAGACAAGGTATGGGCACATTTCTGGTTGTAATCATCTATCTGGCAACTCAACTATAGGAAGACCAACCTTTGGCGACTCCACATTTTATTCCTGGCTCAGTTTGTGAGGCATACTTGAAGAAATCCTCAGAAATCACCAGTTGTTCTAGTGCCTGATCCTGAGAAGATTGTTAACCCAGAGAAAACATCACAAAAAGGAGTATCAGAATCAGGTAAGCCCAAGAAATCTTATTTGTCTCTGCATGAGAAGTATTTAGTTGAAGATACACATTTTGAGGATCTAGAACCTAGTACTGATAGGGAAGAATCAGCTGCAGAGATTTATAAAGCTCCTTGCTCATTTAGTCCCCCTTTGGATCTCAGTCCAAAGAAAGAATCCCATACAGTCCATCACATCCCTTTGTCTCCATCATCCATTGCATTGTTCCACACCACTCAATCTGCTAGTATCCTTCCACCTACCCCAGTCATGGCAGGCCAACAAGCACCCACGAAGATAGAAATAATTGTTGCTACTAGATATGGACCTTTGGTCTTGCCCGTTCCTCTGAATCCCATGCCTACGGGAGAATATCATAAATATATGCCCAAGTTTACTGGTACAGAGGGAGTAACAATTGAAGAACACCTTGAGTATTTCTATAGTTATGCTGATAACTTAGATATAAGTGAAAATGATGCGTGGATGAGAGTTTTTGTACAGAGCCTTGATGGAGAGGCTAGGAAGTGGTTAAGAGAATTGACCCCTGGATCTATTGTTGATATTGAAGCCTTAGATGAAGCTTTTTTGAAGCAATGGGGAGATAAGAAGGACCTGTTATATTATCATACTGAGTTTGGTAAATTGAAGAGGGAAAATGGGGAACCGTTGCCTGATTTTAATAAGAGATTTAATCATATGTATGGTAAGATACCGGCTGAAGTAAAGCCTACCCGCACCTCTACCAAACTCACTTATGCCAATGCTTTTGACTCTGATTTTTGCCTATTATTAAGAGAAAGAAGATGTGCCACTCTGGCAAATATGCAAGATGCAGCCTTAGAAGTAGAGTCTAATATCATGGTTGCAGAAAAGCTCAAAAGTCATGCTGACAGAAGGAAGCAGAGAGGTGAGCCTTCTTCTTCCTCCGCCTCACCTTCCGATCCAAAATTTGATAAAATGACTAGAATGATAGCGTCATTGGCCGCTAAGATATCTAAGATGGAGATTGAGCAGACCTCATGAAAGACGAGGCAGCAGAACACATTTGCTCCAAGAAACCCAAATCCTTTCAGAAGAGCAAATGAACAGTTACAAATCATTCAGAGGGGTAAAGAACCAATCGAGGATCAAAGAGTTAAAGCTCCTTTCCAAAATGTAGTCATGGAGGAGGAACATATTGAGGATGAGGATGAAATTCATTGTATAGAAGATAAAGGTAGTGCTCCCTTTTTGACTTTGGCTGCATACGAAGAATCTTTGCTGTAGGAACAAGACAGTCAAAGGTGGGACAGAGAGGCTGTTCTACAAACTGAGGAATAACAAAGATACAATCTGAGGTCAAAAGCAAACAATGTTAAGAAGAATCCTGCCCAAAGAGCTGTTGTCCAAACAGAGTCACAAAATACTGGACAGAAAGGGCCAGCAGCTGATCCAGTCATCCTTAAAGCTCCAGCTCAAGAGGTAAGAGGTCCTAACAAGTCACCTTCTCCTTTCATCTTTGAAGCAGAAGTCCAAAAGTTAAAAATATATGTGCCTCTATTAGAACTTGTAAAGAGTGAAGTGTTTAGAAAGCCTATCCTTGAAGCTCTTGAGTTGAAAGCCACACAAGCCTCCACCGACTCTGTCAATTTGCAAGATGACAAACCTGCGGGTGTGTTCAGCCTAATGACCGAACTTGCTGATGATAGTTCTGCATCGTTTTATGTCTCATTGACCATTCATGACAAAGTCCTCCACAACTGCCTACTAGATACAGGGGCCAGCCACAATCTAATGCCAAAAGCTGTCATGGAAGAGTTAAGCCTTGATATCACCAGACCATACCATGATCTATTCTCGTTTGATTCAAGGAAAGTAAGGTGTCTAGGATTGATCAAAGATTTAGCCATTACCCTAACCTAGCTACCCATGAAGAGCATGGTGATGGACATTGTGGTAGCAGATGTCCCTCCCAAATTTGGCATGTTGTTGTCAACATGATGGATTAAAAGACTAGGTGGGACATTACAGAATGATTTATCTTATGCCACTCTCCCAGTTTTTGGAGGAGAAAGCAGAAGATTATACAGAGAAACACAGTTGGCATGTATCATCAGTGATGAGAAGAATCCCTCTAATCATCCTATTTATGCTGTAGACACTGATTTTGGAGCATGTGTCCTCCAAATTGAAGAGTCTCATAAGGCCTCGTTGCAGCTCAAGAAACCAACTGTTTAGGCTGAGGAGGAGCATATTGATGATGATGGTGAAGTGAATAGGTTTATTCAAGTCATTTATGAGTTATCTGAAATGAAAATTGACCAAGAAAATGAAGCTTTAGAAGAAGACCCCCATTTCCAGCTTAGAAACAAAATTGGCAAAGTTAGCATTGTCCAACTTCCCAACAATCATATTCCAAAGGGTCTAATTCCTCTAGAAAGACTGTTTGACCAGATTGACGTGCCCTATAAAGCTGTCCAAAATAAAGATCAGTCTGTAGTCTGTAAGCATGATACAGGGAGTCCCAGTCAGCCTAGATATGTAAATCTATCCACTCATCTGTCTGCTGACAAATGTTCGTAATACTGCAATTCAATGAGGCAGTTTGCTGATGTCTTTACCTAGGAATATAGTGACCTAAAAACGTATGATAAGAAAATCATCCCGCATAAGATTCCTTTAGAGAAAGATACCATACCTTTCAAGCAGAAGCGGAGACCAACACATCCTTTGCTCCTTCTTCTAATTGAAAAAGAAATAAAAAAGCTGGAGGAAGACATGGCAAAAGGGATCACTGACTTGGCAAAGGTACATCAAATCAGAGAACGACTGGTTGAGAAGGCTGCAGCACATCAGAAAAAGATCAAGGAAGCTTTTGACAAAGGGAAAAAAGTAGATAATTTTCAGGTTGGAGACTTGGTTCTGAAGTGGGATGCGCTAAAGGAAAAGAAATGAAATCATGGGAAGTTTGATGCTTTTTGGACAGGGCCTTTCATCATTTCTCAGATTCAAGGGAACAACACCTTCATCCTCAAAATTATGGGAGGAGAAGCAGTTTTTGATGGCCCAGTTAATGGGCGTTTTCTAAAAATTTATGTTGTTTAAGGTCTTTTGGCCTTAAAGTTGTAAATATTTTGTTTTATCAGTTTAGTGTAAGAAAAGTAGACTCCATGCCCAATGGAACACTAGGAAATTTTGCTAATTTGTTTTTCACAGGAAAGGCATAGATCTGCAAGTTCTTGAGACCTCACAGGGAGGATCTCATCCCCAGAAGGAGCCAGTGCTATCTCTTCTATACAACGAGGACTCTCTATGGTCAGAGACAGGCTTGGTTTGCTTGGTGGTGCACAAAAGGATAAAAAATGGATCCAAAACACTCCCAAAGTATGCAAATCTATTTCCAATCATGCCAAGGGATCCATTCATGCTATTGAAATCTCCAATTTTTGGCAAAGGGTAATCCACCGACCGAAATAGTTGCAGCTGGAAAGCCCTTGGAAGGTCGGCAATACACTATCAGGAGGCAAAAACACTCCAAAACTAGGAAAGAACCAAAATCTCAAGTTTAACAGTCCAATGCATGACAGCCATTCGATCTGGCTGATCAATGGTCTAGATCTAATCGGCGGATCGCAATCGGCACAGGCAGGCAGTGGTAATCAGCGCGGACAAAAGGAGCATTGCGATTGTGATTAGCGATGCAATGTGGACCGTCAATCGCGCGCATGGATCGATGGCCCACAACGCATCGCTATATCACAATCGGGGAAACCAAAGGGCACAACCTTTACACATATATGTGCGCAATGCGATAAGACCCGGACCCGATGGGTTTCAAAAGCATGATGTATATATGTTCAAGTCCGCCTTCCACCACTGATAGTGTTTTTTTTCCATATTGCATAGCTTTCCCCGGTCGATAACCCCCGTTTACTTCTTCCATTGTTCTATCGTTTGCTGTAAGATCCAACAGTATTCACACCTCCCGCTGCCATAACCTAACCACTCTTTAACTCGCGATAAAGTGGTTTTCACCCTGTCACGTCTGCCACGCGTCACTCGATCATTGTGATCGCTTGCCCTTGTACGATTTCCGCTCTCCTCCAAGAGCGGTGCGATCAATTCCGCTTACCGCTTAAACCCGTCCCCGCTTGTTAATTCCCGTGCACTTTGTCGGCCCGATAGCCGTTGGATCTGCCGTCCATTCACTTAATCCAATGGCTCACGATTGTTTTCTCCCATTTCTTCCATTTTCCCACTGTGTCATATCCGTTGCCCGTCCGTGCGATCCAATGGATGATATCCCTCCCCCGCCATGCAATCCTTCACGTCCATAGCCTGTACCATGCTCCTAAAGGACAGAAGTGGCCATCTATCAATGTTTGGCGCATTTACTCCTCAACAACTGCTCTCAAGAGACAGAATGACCAAGAAAGGAAAAGATCAGCCTCGAGCAGATAAACGCAATCAACAGTTATGGAATGTCATCCCATATGACACTCCACCTGCCCGAGAAGGACAACAGAGCGTCCGAGAAGATCAAATCCATTTGCAGACACAGTCAGATTGCAGCAGAGACCCATACTAAATAGTTAAAGTGGTTGGTGGTCCATTATGACCCCTTTAAGCATAGAACAACCGAGCATTTTTGTAAACAAACTCTATATATACCCAGAAATGAGATGCAATTGGGGGATGGTTGTTGTTTTGATGTAAGGTTCAACTTCTGGAGACTGTAACTACTTTGATACTTGCAGCATCTGGTTTTCATTTTCAGCTAATACAAGCTTCTTTTGCTGTTAATTGTTCACTTTCCATTTCTACTCTGTTCTAGGCTGTGCTTGTTATGCATTTGTTCATGTGCTCTTGATATTTAGCATTAGAGGGGTTGTCATCCCACCTCTATGTTAGAATATTTCATGTATCAGTGAATGTGTTGTTTCAGGTTTCTGTTTACTTAGTGATAGAGAGCTGTCATCCTGTCTGTACATTAGGAAACGGATTTGCAGACCTCTTTACTGGTTGCAGCTGGCCATCACAGGATACTATGCATCTGCTGGTGTGGTCAGTATTCTCCATGTTCACTTAATCCTCAAAGTGTGGGTAATTGGTGGTCTAAAGCCTTGTAGTCTGGGGGTGTTCACCCATGTCTGGAGTTAAGCATAGTAGAAGTGGTTATCTGGCTTGGACAAGCATCATTCCTTCCATTCATCCATTTCCAACATTCTGTTGAGTTTTGTAATATTCCCGAGCATCTCCGAGATACAACCTAGAATAGTTTCTTGGGGTGATAACAGGACCTCTCCAAGGTCAAGTGCTTCCATTGTTGGGAACTGGGTCAATATGTGAACCAGTGTCCTAGGAAGAAGGGCAAGGGAGAGGCTTCTGAGACCAAGGCGACACTAACTAAGGCGGAGAAGGAAGTGGAGATTGATGATGACTGTGCGATGAGTGCTCATGCACCTCGAGAGAAGAGGTGGGGAGACATTGAACTATATTCAGATAGAATACAGGAGATGAGGGGCAAGATCCTCAAGGTACCCAACCTCTTGGATTATACCTGGCTACGGGAGCCGCGAAGAGGAGTAGCAGGACTGACGGATGTTGGTAGAGACGGATGTGGATGGAGCGACAGAGAGTGCTACAGTGCATGAGTCCCAGGACAACGTGAGGCAACAATGCGAGATGCATGGAGTTGTTGCAACAACTCAAAGGTCAGAAATGGAGCACTTGTTAGCGACAGAGGAAGTTTCAGCATTAGGAGTGTCTCTAGCCCGACAAAGATGACATAGTTGGGAGGATCAGTTACTTACTTCTCAGTAACTGAGTTGTAGTGCAGCACTTAGCAGTGGCAGTGCTATATGCGGCATGATGTAGCATGATGATAGGGAATGTAGTGCAGATGCAACAGTGGCAGTGGCAGGGCCATGGGTAGCAGCACGGATGTAGAGGGAGTTGTCGTAGGGATGCAGTAGTGGTAGTGGTAGGGCCATGGGTAGTAGTACATGATGTAGTAGTGCAAAGGATGTTGGGAAAGGGTGCTTAGCATCAGCACAGGGACCGATGCTGGATGATCAGGGTGATACTCAGTGAGGAGTATTACTAGAGCACAATCCTCGCTAAGAGGGAGTGTTGATTTGGGGTAGCATCGAATATGCTCTAGCCATGAAAATTGGTGGAGAGGCTATAACACATGAGATCTCCAAGATCCAGAAATGGTTTGAGGAAAATCTATGCAGTTTGGGAGATATTAAAATAATTAATATTTTTAATGGAGTTCCTAAGTCTAAACTTAGGAAAAAATAAGATATTAATGTGAATTAATATAAAACTGAGTTAGAATGGTCCAAAATTCATGGATTAAGCCACTAATATTAGCCATTGATTATAGATTTAATCTCGACCGTTGATGAACAAACGAGAAAAATATAAGAGGAGGCTTGAGGGTTAGTTGGAGAACACACCGAGAGAGATCAAGAACTTAATTTTCTGGGGCAGGGTTTACTGAGTAAATTGAGTGAGTGATTAGAGTTGCAGTTGAGGGGTAGTGAATACATAGCGGAGAGGCAAAGTTAGTACTGGAAGCATTAGCACAGTAGCCGGGAGAAGGTTGACGCAGAGCAAACTAGAGGCCACGCAGAGGTAGCCAGAGGCCACACAAAGGCAGCCAGGAGCTGCGTAGAGCCTGAGGAGGGCCAACGTGTGAGACGTAGAGGCTCCAGAGGCTGACGCAGAGCCCTGAGAGGATGATGCTAGGCCAGATAGGCTGAAGTTGGGCCACAGAGGCTAACGCAAACCCTAGAGGCAGCACTGGGAGATTTTGTGGGACAAATTGGAGCTGGAGAGCTGGATAGGGTAACGCAGAGTGGCATAAAGCTGTATTGTTGTTATGGGATCATTCATTCGGTGATTTAGCCAGAATATCTGTCTCCAACTGAGAGGTACTACTGCTGAGGGAATTCTCTGTTGGGTGAGCCATTTCTGGTACCCAAGTTGTATTATGAAACTACATAATAATAAAACCCTCTAAATAGCTGCACTGGTTTTCCCGCATTGGGTTTTTCCGGGGACATTAATCCAAAAACATCGGTGTCACTTGTGGGCTTGTTTCTTTCAGTTTATGATCTGTATGTGTTGATACTATACTTGTATTTATTTTCAATATTTACATGGTAAATAACTTGTTAAGTAAATGAACAAGTAGGAAGAAATAAATTAGATAGTACATGAAGAATTTCTAATGGATAGACTTAGAAATTCCAACAATTGGTCCACCCAATCAACCAACAACTAATGAAAACCTGCCACCTAGCCTTGTATGACTTGCCACTTGTCAATCTTGGACTAGTCCACCGTCATCCGTACATCTTGGTCAGCATGACGTCACAGTATGGTTTGCCTAGTTAGCAGCCGAGTTAACCCTGCAAGTTAACTTTTTAGTTCTTTTCCAAAAACTTCATAAAGCGATGAATTTCACATACAATGTCAGATTGAGGTGATTCAAGCATCATTAGAATCAGAACAATGAGATCTATGATTTGGCACTGGTTTCAGGTGATCATAGCACTTTTGAGAACATTTTGATCCCATGGATCATTATGGATAATGTTAACTAACCATAAATTTGGAATAGAAATTATTTTTATCCACCAATTCTTTGTCTCTAAATGTTGAAAGAAATATCCACCGAATGTTGGAGCCGCTATTTAAAATTCAGATATATCTAGCTAATATTTTGCCTGGAAATTCGAATATGCTCTCTTGGTTGTTGATTTGGAAATGTAACAATTTGTCTCTAATATGGAATTATTGATTTAAATTACCACTTATGTGCTTATATTCACCTTTGAGGAGCGTTGCCATTTTATTTATTTTCTTTCCTGTCTCAACATCCTAGGCATGAAGAGTCTTATTAGGGCTTGCTAATATGATTTGGCAGCCATAAGCTATCCTGTGCAGATCCAGAAATGCATTCTTGTGACCTTTCAAGACCATAAAATTCTTGCAATCCCCTTGCACATTCCACAAAAATATCGCCCTCTCATGTGATCTAGATGCAATCAATGTTCCTATTGGAATAAAATTCAGTTTATATCTGGATACCTGATGCCCAGTAGGCAACATGATTGGGGATTCCAAACTGGACATTTGTCGAGGCCCATCACCATACAAGACAATGGAAAACTTTGTTTTTTGTCTTTTGGATGGTACCAAGGATTCTTCGGATCACCCTCACTATTTACCATTCATCGTTCTCTTAAGGCCATGCAATAGGATCACAATTGCTAACTATAGACTACCCATCTCTTAACTGTGACCTATTTACGCCATTTCCTCCACCCCCTCATAGGCATCTTCAAAGACATCCTCAAAGAAGTTACCGAGTCTAAAATTTTCATACAATGTCTTTGTCTTTGAGCCCTACAAATGGCATAGAAAACAACTCAAGGGTGCACCAGTTCTTTCGAAATCCACCTGTTGTATCTATAATTTCTATGATCTCTGGTCTCAACGTGGAATTTTTACCTAGATATGCACACAACTAGTGTAGTTCTTTTGAAAGTTGTGTTCTGTCTCCTCAACACATGCAAGGTTACTCTCAGTTTGTTGGTTGAGATTTGAATAGTGGAATGGAAAAACCATAAATGGAATTGAACAAGGGGGTCTCTGGTAAGAGGTTTAATGTTGGGGGGTGCCACAATCCATCATAAGATGCCACGTCACAATGGTTGTTTTTATAAAAACAGAAATTTCGGTCACCCCCCTTTCCATTAAACTTCGGGTGGGAAAGGGAGTGCACACTTAAACTAAAACCATTGGTCCATAAGTGCTAATATCCACCATCGAAAATTTCTAGCATTTTATCCTTGCTTTCTCTATTGACCTTTGAATATAATCGAAAACCCTGTCATTGTTGATGGAATTTCATGACTAAATAATAAATGGAATTTGAATTAATTTAGCCCAATTCCAAAGGAAATGCACGAGCCTCCAATTAGCAGGACAAAGCAGTATCCTTCATATTTGTAATAGAGTAAGAACTTTTTGTTTTCCTTCATCGAATGATTAACGAGTTGTGAATTGAATCAAAGACATGAAGATATAAAATGGCATTAAATTGAGCTTTAGAGCCAAGACAAGGGTTTCAACTGCATGTGGATATTTGATCAGAACATATAGCACTTGGCATAATAGATTATGACATTTGGTTGCGACTGGAATTTGGCTTTCACTTTGGATGAGATATGGCTAGTGACTTTGGTTGCATGGTGAACTTTAACAATGCTCATACACAACATGATTTGGACTTGGAGATTGGGAATATACCCAATACTCTTAGGAAATAGTTTTATATTAAATAAATAACTTTGTAAAAATATATAATAATATTTCTATAAAAATAATTTATTTAAAATTTAAAACTATATGTTTTTTTATAATAAAAATAACCCAACACTTTATTAAGAGCATTTCACACAAAAAAATTGCATATGCTCAAAACATTGGCCAGGAAGGAAAATGAAATATTTGGAAGCATTTTCTCTCGATAATAGGGTGCAAGAAAATGCTACAACACATACCATAACTCATGAAATACTCATTCACAACTTTAATATACAACTTTGGATATCAATCATGAATTATGGACAATGTGACCCAATTAACACTAATTTTACACAACATTACAACCATTATGTAGTATATGAACTTGTACAACCATTTCTATAGCTCATTCTACAACAAACCATTAAAATCTATGATCTCGAAAACAAACTATTCTAAAATTGCTTAGTTTTTCTTTGTACAAAAGATCTTTATATAGTCATCCAAATTAATAGTCTCTATCCGCAATTTGATAACATAATTCTACTTTAAAGAAACAAAGTGAACAAGAAATAATCACATAGAGACAATTTGCAAACTCATCTTTATAACAGAGTTCACAAAACCCCCTGGCTACATTTCCAGAGTCATTTAATGTACGAATCCCTTTATTATATCTCCTTCAAAGAGGCACTCTCCTTCTTTACAACAAGGGTTAAAAATTTCTCATCATATGTGGCTCATGCTCCCAAAAGGGTTACCTTCTCCCTACAAAAGGATTTAAGGCTCTCACATAAAATGGCCATTCTCTAACACCAGAAGGGCTATAAGCAAGACCTTTCTTACTCACTCTTATTCAAGGAATTTATAACATTCTCTTGAAAAAAATTACAATAATTCATTTTCAGTACAAAAATCTCTTCGAAAAATCTTACATAAGGAATTTAAATAATTCTCATGACTCCATACTCCAAGGATACAAGATCCACAAAAGAAGGATCTACAAGATTTTGAAGGAGACTGCAAGATCTGCCAAATTTGGATGTATAACAACTCAATAGATAAATTGATAGAGAATCCCAACCTTGTCCATGAGACTCTCAACTTCTCCTCGAGACTAGAGAACTAATTGTGAGGTGGATTCTCACACATAATTTAATTTCCTTTTTACAAATTAAATGAAAAATACATGAGAAATTCCACTTAAGTCTCATATGATCCAAGATCTTTTACTTATAAATGCATCAAAATTACATGAAATAGAGCTTATTAACCATGGAACTTAAAATCACATAAAACAATGTGGAAATAACAAGATAAGCATGAAACCATGACACAGAGATTTGATTACGGAGTTCATCCAATTTAGAATACGTCTCCATGCCCTGCTCAATATTGGGAGATATTCAATCATTAAGTGGCATAAAAAGAGATAAAGTACAAGAAACATCTAATTACAATCCTTATGCCTCCGAGATGGAAGATGAATGAAGAATGGAGAGCCCAACTTCAGAAACAAATAGTGCCCCTAAACTCCTGGAGGAAAATCGTGCATAATATCCTATCTGAACACCCAATTCGGAGGAATGAAGCTTCTGCACCTTCTCAGAACCTCCCTGTTGCTCAAAGCGAGGTTTCAGCCTGTTGCTAGGTCAGGTTACTGCTGTACGCATTGGTTTCTGAACTCCTATGCCAGTCTCTCCCCCTTTTCCTGTACGGACAATCCAATATATAACTTTATTGGAAGATTCCTCAGTCCCAGGCAGTTTCAACAAATGAGAAGAATATCAGGTGGGTGGTTTCACACAAAGAATCTCAAACCTGGAATAGTATGCAGGTAACAACCTGTTAAACATGGAAAAAAACTGCCATCAACAACAGTTCACAGACTGTTTTCGCATTAAACCTCAAATGGCGGATGAATTGGCGTATTACTCCTGAACTTGACGACTTTATCAGCGGTGACCATAATCTATTGGCGTTGATAGCCCCATCACAAATCACAATCGATCGGAGCCAGGGGTGATTCTCCATATGGGTCACTGCTATGCGATATGCGATTTGTAACTATTGACCCGCCTCCGATCTACGATTGCGATATTACAATCGCAACCCGATAGTGTTGGGGGCCAATTCTTTACCCGCAGAACTCTGCCTATTACAATCAACGAACTGCAACCCACCACTTGGCGTTTCCCCATTCGCCGAAGAGTTCTACCACATCATTTTCTCCTGCCACCTGTCCAAGTCAAATATGAAATTTTAATTTCTATAAATTTTTCATATGAGCTTGGATTCAAGTGTCGTTTGCATCCTTAGAACTAGGATGACGAACAATTCGATCTGATGCTAATTTTATCGAGATTCTACCACTTTGAGTTTTGAGCGTTTTTACCATGCCATTGGTACTTTTTAGAGATCCACCTAGATCAATCCTCCCCACTAAGAGCTTTTGGACCACCAAAAGCCCTTTTAGTCAATTGGCAAGTGAGGAAATTGCTCCCTCACTTTTTCTTTCTCCATCCATCAAGCTTTACTCAGATGCATTCCTTTGAAGCCAACACAAATGTACTCCACATCTCCCCTTCGTGAAGTTCTGGGTTTCCTATGGAGTATGATATCTTCGAGAAACTTGTCTAGATACTCTGGTGAAAAATCATCCATTGTAGGAATCTGTGCAACCTCTTCGGTATCCATAATCAATGGAGGTTCATAAAGCTTTAGGTTTTCAACATTCACTACTGAGTACATTTGCATATAAGTGGGCAAGTCAAGACAAAAAGAATTGTCTCCAATCTTTGCCAAGATGGTGAAGGGACCATATCGAATGGGTCTCAATTTCTTCCCTTCCCCCTTCATTTTATCCTCGCTGATGTGGAGCCATACCTTGTCCCCAACTTAAAACTGATGGTCAACTCAGTGCTTATCATGTCGAGCTTTATACCGAGCCTAAATTTTCTCCAACTGCTCTTGTACTGCCTGATGAATCACTTGTATCTATTGAATAAGATTTCGTGCTTTGTCCCTATCATCTTGTCCATTGCCAGCCTCATCTTTCCCAAAGACCATGTCTAAGGGATCCCTTGGTAGATAGTCAAAACATGTCTCGAATGGTGAGCTCTCTTGGATGAATGTACTGCTCAATTGTATGCATGATGTGCATGATGCACATAAGGAAGTTGTTCATCCCACAACTTGGGATGTTTTCCACAATAGCGTAACATGTGTAACACGGTGCAGTTGACGACCTCTGTCTGCCCATTGGTCCGTGGATTAAATGTTGTACTTCTTTTCAGCTTGGTGTCTATCATTCTCCACAAGATCGTCTAGAACTTTCCAAGAAAGTGAGAGTCTTGATTTGACATAATAGATGTGGGAAACCAAAAATGGACCCATACATGCTGAAAGAAAAGATAAGCAATCTAGTCAATAGTGAGCTACTTTTTACAAGGCATTAAAATACACATTTTACTGAAACGATCCACGACGACACACAAATAGTCGTGACCTTTCCTAAACATAGGAAAACCACCTACAAAGTCCATGGACACACTTTCCCATGGTCAACTCAGAATAGGGAATGGTGTGTAGAACCCAAGTTTTCTATTAGAGGGATTTGAAGTAGAACACAACACACAACCCTTTACAAAATGAGTCACATTTTTTTTCATATGAGGCCAAAAACAAAACCTATGCAAATGACGTAAAGCTTTTTCAACCCAAAAATGACCAGACACGAGATGTATGAGCCTCTCGG
Source organism: Pinus taeda (assembly GCA_000404065.3). Classification (NCBI taxonomy): domain Eukaryota; kingdom Viridiplantae; phylum Streptophyta; class Pinopsida; order Pinales; family Pinaceae; genus Pinus; species Pinus taeda. Next base: position 65,041 of record APFE030780489.1, read on the forward strand.
ATTACATGTACCCTTTCATCAACGGGTATGCATAATTTTCCAAGGTGATAAAATAGTTTTCCCTGCAAATAATAATGATCCACTTGTGATCCATGAGTCAATTTTGCATAAATCTCTTTAAAATCATCAACGTCAACATATTGTTCAACATAACTTTCTAACTATAAAGAAGCATTTTGCAAAAATACAAATGCAGAAATAGGAGGGCGAGAAACCATATATGCTACTTTGTTGCTAACACCTTTCTTGTATTTTATTACTAGATGAAACTGTTGGAGGAATCCCATCCATCTAAAATGACGGGCTTGTTGAAGCTTGCTCTGTGACTGAAGGTACTACAAGGGGTGATGATTTGTATGGATGATGGTCTCCTTGAAAATTAGGTAGTGTTTCCACTTCTTTACACTATAAACCAAGGCATACAATTCCCTGTCGTACGTGGGATAATTCACAACAATGTGGGAGAAAGTCTCTAAATGATAACAAACAGGCTTCCTTTGCTACATCAATACAACACCCATGGAATATACGTCTCAAAAGGATGCTAAAGGTCTGGTAAGGCTAGCATTGGTGCTATGCTAATCTTGTCTTTCAGTGTGTTGAATGATTTCTGCTACTTTCCTCCCCACTGAAAGGCCTACTTCACACTTGTCAATGCGTGTAAGGGTGCTGCGATAACAAAGAAGTTCACAATGTACCTTCTCTAATACTGTACCACACCCAAAAATCTTTGGACTTCTGTAACATATGTGGGCTCAGGCCACTTCATAATCGCGTCTACTTTAGAGGGATCTATCTTCAATTTCCCATTACCAACCATGTGACTTAAATAAACTAGAGAGGTCTTCCCAAACTCACACTTTGATAGTTTTACATACAATTTTTCATTTTTCAGAACATCAATCACTCTCTTCACATGACATACATGTTCATCCCATGTCCTACTATAAACATGAATATTATCCAGATATACAAGCACAAAATTATCAAGAAAAGGCCTAAACAAATCATTCATTACCCTCATAAACATGGCCAGAGCATTGCACAGTCCGAATGGCATCACCATCCATTCAAACAACTCCTGCTTGGTTTTGAATACAATCTTCCAAATGTCTTGTTCTGCAACTCTAACCTAGTGATATCCACTACACAAATCCAATTTTGTAAAGTAGAAAACATTTTTCAACTGATCTAATAATTCATCAATGCTAGGGAGAGGGTATCGATTATTCATCGTAATTTTGTTTAGCACCTTGTATCTTATGCAAATTCTCTATGTGATGTATTTCTTTGGTACAAACATGATCAGTGAGCTGCACAGAGAAGAACTCGGTCTGATGATCCCTTGATTTAGCAATCCCTGGACCTATTTCTTGATCTCCTCCATCTCGATAGAAATCATCCTATACATGACAATATTCAGTAAAGGAGCATCCCATTGTAAATGGATCTCATGTTGGATTTCCTGTTTTGAGGGCAATCATCTCAATTCCTGAAACAATCCATCATAGTCAGAAATAATTTCTAACAATTCTTTCTTATGATCAGGATCACAACCTTTAAAAGTGTTAGACGTCTCGATGTCTTTCGCTCTCACCATCATAAGCATGCACCCTTTGCTAGAATTAACCAGTCGTTTAATCTATCTTGCACTTACAAGGCTAGCACTGACTTTCGTATGATGAGATCTGACTATATATTCTACCCCATTCTTCATGAGGTGGTATTTATTTTCATGCCGAAAGAAAACTGCTTTTCTGTCATATAGATACGGACTTCCCAAGACGATTCCACAGATATCCAAAGGTACTACATCTAACTCCACCTCATCAACTAATTTGGAACCACTAACAAATCTGGCCCTACACTACTTGGTTACTTATAATTTTGCTTTATCACTTACCCAACCAAGCGGGTATGGACTTGGATGAGGCTTAGTTTCGAGGCCTAACTTTTTAACCAAGGACTCTGAGATTAAATTTGCTTGAGAACCAAAATCGAACATAGTTTCCACCTTTGCGTGTTTTATAATAACCCTAATGTGGAATAATTCAATTCTCTTTTGTTCATCACTTACAGGCTCATTCAAAGAACTAGCACTTGCAATTGCATCAGAATTATTATTAAGAGAAAGAGTACCTCTTGCGCCCACGACTGTGATCAATGTCTTGTCACCAGAATCGGATCCAAGGTCCTGCTGCATTGTTTCCACTATCTTTCCTTTTCCGTTGAATCTCTTTGGTCTCATCTTCGGATGTAGCTTCAAAAAGTGGTCCTCGTCATGACCTTCTCTCTTGCAATGCGTGCAAGATGGTGTTGCTCCGTCCCCTTTCTTGGCTGCAACAGCCTTCTCATCCTTCCCCTTGCCTTTCCTCTGGAATTTGCGATGATGAGGTTTGAATAGTGTTTCTTGGCTTGATCATCTCTGTCATTCTTGCCTTGGATTTCAAGATGAATGGGCTTTATGCTGGCCGCATCAATTGTAGTAGGCTTGAACAATAACAATGAGTGTCTTATATAACTATGTAATGCACCAACATACTTAGTTACAGTCTCGGGCCAATCTAATGAGATGCCCAAATTCAATGCTTGTTTGCAAAATTCTTTAGTGAAGGTTTGCACATCTTGGCCTTTACCTTGCCTTAGATATTGCCATTCCATTAGTGCCTTTTGTTTATAATCCAAAGTGTAAAATTGGTCTTTCAATGTAGAAATAAAATTGGATCAAGAGGAAAGAAGCTTACCCAACTTTTTGCTGCCCTTCGGCAACTTTCTCTCCCACCGAATGAGAGAGGTGCCACTTAGCCGAAGAGATGCTAATTAGACCTTTGCTTCATCTTCTTCGATCTGTTGAATCCAGAAGTAAATATCTATCTGTCTTATCTAATTGTTAAGTTTTTCTACACTACACTCTTTAGTATACATGGGCAGATCAAACTTTACATCTAGCTTAAAGAATGGTTTCTTAGATGTATGTTTAGAATTTCAATTAGAGTGATGATAACTATCACTTGAAGAAGGAGAGGAGGAGGCTCTTCTCCACCACCTTCATGATTTACAAATCTATTGTCATTGACATCTTTATTCTCGTGCCTAATTGCCTTCTCATACTCTAAAAACAACTTGTCCACTTTCTTTGCCGTATTGTAGAATACTTTGTGGTAATTCCACTCTTCTTCCCAATGTGCTTCTTCATCTGCCATATTTCTTCTTCATTGTACACATCTTGCTTTTTGGATAAAAGGAATTAAACTTTCTTTCGCCTTTTCGCAGCTTGTTCCAGGTTAGCATATACTCATGCAATTCGCATCGATAAAGACCTGCTTTGATACCAAACTTGAGCCAATATCTTTTACTTATAGATGCATTAGAATTACATGAAACATAACTTATTAACCATGGAACTTAAAAGCACATAAAACAATGCGGAAATAGCAAGATAAGCATGAAACCATGACACAGAGATTTGAGTACGGAGTTCATCCCATTTGGACAATGTCTCTGGGTCCTGCTCAATAGTGGGGAGGCCTTCATTCATTAAGTGGCATAAAAAGAGATTAAGTACAAGCAACATCCAATTACAATCCTTATACCTCAAAGCTAGAAGATGGATGAAGAATGGAAAGTCCAGATTTAGAAACAGATAGTACCCCTGAACACCTGGCGAAAAATCGTGTAGAATTGCCTATCCAAACACCCAACGAGGAGGAATGAAGCTTCTGCACCTTCTCGGAACCTCCCCGCTACGCAAGGCAAGGTTCCGACCTGCTGCCAGGTCGGGTTACTGTTGTACACAATGGTTTCTGAAATCTTGTGCCAGTCTCTCCTGCTTTTCCTGTGCAGAAAATCCAGTATATACCTTTGATCGGCAGATTCCTCAGTCCCCGACAGTTTCAACAAATGACAAGTATAGCAGGCGGGTGGATTCACATAGAGAATCTCGGACTTGGAATAGTATGCAGGTACTAACCTGTTAAACATGGAAAAAACTGCCATCAACAACACTTCACAAACCACTTTCGCATTAAACCTCAAACAATGGATGAATCAACATATTACTCCTGAACTCGGCTGCTTTATCAGCGACGACCATAATCTATCGACGCTGATAACCCCATCACAAATAACAATCGGTTGGAGCTAGGGGTGATTCTCCATACGGCTGCTGTGCTATGCGATTTGTAACCGCCGACCCACCTCCGATCTGTGATTGTGGTATCACAATTGCAACTCGGTAGTGTTGGGGGCCGATTCTTTACCCACAGACTTCTACTTGTTGCGATCAACGAACTACAGCCCGCCACTTGGTGTTTTCCATTCGTCGAAGAGTTTTGCCATGTCATTTTCTCTTGCCACTAGTCCAAGTCAAACTTGAACTTTGACTTTCTCTAACTTCTTCATATGAGCTCGGATTCAAGCACTGTTCACATCGTTGGAACCATGATGATGGACACTTCGATCTGATGCTAAGTTTATCGAGATTCTACCACTTTAAGTTTTGAGCCTTTTTACCATGCCACTGGTACTTTTTAGAGATCCACCTGGATCATCATACGAGGTATTAATCATTTTACATTGAAGTTTTATTTCACATAACCTAAGTTCTCATGAGCTTAATCTTTGGCATGGTAAACTGTTGGAGAGTTTCTTTATGTGTTAACAATTTCAACCTTAACAAATACCTTTCAAATTTGTCTAAGAGGGGAGATATGCTTGGATCAAACCTCCCCAAGAAAGAAACTTTTGGTCCTCCAAAAATATTAAGAGAAACTACAATCTTCAAATACTTGTACTGACTTCTTTGTAAAGTTTTACTCTCCACAATATACTTCCCCATTTATTGATCTGCATAACAAATGTATCTAACATGTCACCCTCATTCACCTTGTACTTCAAAACCAGAATGACGAAGTCAACAATTATATCAATATGCAAATTTGTAGGTGACAATGCATGTATCACATCTTTGCAAGATTCCAAGCAAGGCCATACTTACCAAAAGTTTATAAAACAATCATAGTTAAATTTTATAATGTTTCCCAAAAATAGGCCCAAGCTAAAAAAAATTAATGCCTCTCACTCTCATCATCACTTTGAGGGAATATAGTGGTTAGACTCTATGGTCTCAAACTCCACTGCAAAGAAATATGCACCGTATGAAATTTTGATTTAGATCATAACAGATGTTAGGATTAAACCAATGATCATCTGTGTGTCAAAATATAGTAAACTTTACCATAATTTCTTGGCATGATTTATCAATGATCATCTGTGTGTGAAATACAATATACCCAAGGAAAACTACAAGACCAAAGTAGATTTCAAATGTGTGAATTTCCGTAGAACCACCGAAGATTGAAGATGCAAGTTAAAACCACATCAATATGCTGATTCCTGAGCCCAATAATCCTCCCAGAAATAGGTAATGTCAGGCTGTAATTGTTGCTGTCGAAAAGAAAGCGAAGGCCAAATAGGTCCCGACAAACACACTCACCATTATACTGGGGTCAATATCAATGACTACATTTATGAGCGGCCCCATAATAGATCCCTTGAATGCAACAACTGCCAGGAGCATCATGGTCCTCTTAACCTCATTTGTTTGAGTATCATGTAGCGACAGATAAGAGTCAGATTACATAACCAATGCAAGCAAGTCCCGGGAGAAGACCACCAATATTCAATAAAATATGTAAATAAACGCCGATCAATGTTGTTACAAGGGCACAAATAAGCGACAAATAAACCCTTTTCAGATGACTCTGCAGGGCAGGGATGATCTTTTTCGTGTTCTTCAAAATATTGTAGTGCCACGAAGAATGACCAAAACCCTGGTTAGGGAATCCTCCGTCATAATAAGAAGTGTATGAAACCATTTAAACACTCAGAATTCAGTAGAAACAAACCGAATACAGAGAGTTTAGAGACACAAAGAAAGAGTAGTTGAAATGATTACAAGTATGGCCCTCAAACACACTTTGGATTCTATTTCCATCTGATGACGATGCAATATCCAACAAAAACTAGATGGTTTTTTTCCCATTCCATGCCTAGCGACTTCCCGTATAAAGATGGAAGAACATCCAACTTTAATGATCTGATGTTCTTGCATTGAGAGCTTAAGAATTCCAAAATCAAGCCCGATTTTGCAACTTTGTGAAATATATCAAGCATAATATCCTCTTAAAAAAAAGGCAGATTCTAGAACATGCTTTCCAGACCTTGGCAAGTACTCTTGGTATCCTCGCTAGAGAAGATCTCTTCTGGCTTTAAGAATGAGAGCCCGCAGGTCTTGGTGTACCTTTCAATGGACTTTAGATTCACGACGTCCACTAGATCCGTCTGCGTAATTGTGAAACTAATACAAGGAACAACTAACAAAAAAACACCATGTGGATTACGTTGCAATCAAAATAACCTGCCGGACTCTGAGTGCCACATTTCTAATAATTCCACGAAATCTGTAGATGATCGCGACAATCACAGGTGGAAAATGTTGAGCAAGTTATGCGCACATATTGTGGGGAGAATCCCACTAGAAGTTGATAAGATATCTGGATTACACCTTGGCATAGGTGAGTTTGGACAAATGGGACTTCATACAGGAGAAATTCTTGTCATTGGCATCCAACAGGAAATTGAACTTCTAGCTTCCCAACGTAGAAGCAATCTGTGATGTGTATATCCCAAGTTGTAGAGAAACAATTGGTAGTCATCCATTGTTGTGTTTTAAATGAGGCCAAGATTTAGAGCTCTTGCAACTTGCAAGGCTCTCTTCGCCCGATTCCTTATCTAAAGGAGAAGCATTTCTATTGAAACTGTCTGTTACTGGGTCATTGACATTATTCCTGAAGGTGGCAGTGGTGATGAGGGCCACCCTTTTGGTAGCCACACTCTAATTGGGATTGACATATTTCAAGAGTGTTGTGGTCTCACTCACATGAGGAACAACCATAGATGTTCCAATTTTGTAAGGAGAATTGCAAAGGATTTTATCCAGGTGAAATATCCACGAACTTATTAACAGGTAACCAAGCTGCGAGTATGGTCACACCCAACACGCTTATGTATGGATTAAGGATGCTTCTAGTGAATATACCGTGACTCCTTGAGGAGAAATAGGGAATGACTGGAGCAGGCTTGTAATTCAAGAAACTCACAGTTCTGGAATTGTTGCTATAGCTGTTCGTTGAGATATTATATAGAATAAAACCTCCAATCCATATTCATCTTTGAGTGTAGTTGAGGGAAATGAGCCATAGTAGTAACCTACAGTTATTCCAGAATCGTTGACAATAACCATACCTATGCGTTATGTTCCCTACATTGATTCTTTCCTCGTACTTGTCACTGCTTGTACATAGCACAATCTTTTCTCTCAGTTATATATTATCGTATGGACTGCAATTTATATTTCATGTCATCCAGAATGACTCTTTCCTCCATACTTTATCATGCAAATGAGATTATTTTCTGCATGCCTTTCAATAATGGAAACATAAAAATGATACAGAGGTGCTACTAATCAGCACTTATCTATTCAAGAACATTATCCATTTCTTACCAAGACGTTCGAATGGATCCTTTTTTCTGAACGCCATTTCTTCACGAGTTGCTTCTTGGTTTATAGTCGTTGGACTAACTCTTTCATCTACTTCCTCTTTCCTTGTAGGTGTTGGAACAACTCCCTTGCCATTCTTTGGACCAAACTGGGAATGAACTTTCCAACATTGTCCAATCGAGTGGCCACTCAGCTCACACTGAGTGCAATAATTCCACAAATGTGGCTCTTTCCACAAATGTGTCTTTTTCTTTCCATTTTCTTTCTTGTGAACTGGAAATTGGTCTTTTTGTCAAGTCTCCTTCCTCGGAGACATGACCTTCCTGTACATATAGACATTCGGAAACTTAATAATGGTTTAACCCACAAAATGAAAACAAAATTTTATGCCATAAATCATGAATGACATTACCATGTTTCTTATAATCAAAAGAGGCTTTAGTGTATTCAGACCTATATCTTTGTTGGTTATCTTCTTCACAACTTTTCCGATGCGAGTCTGACAGTGTAGGACATTCTTTCGAAGCATCGCTTGTTTCAGGTGTTTTGGAACACTCTCTAACCTTTTACCTTTTATTTACCATATCCTACGCCAACAAATCGAGATATTTTTTTAATCTCAATGGGTTATGTGATCCTTTAGCCATGGATTCCCAAGCCCTTTCCTTATATCCCATTTTAAATAATAGTTTCGATCCAATTTATCAAGCCCAAACAAGCATCTTCTTGTGATGAAACCGAACATGAACAATCACTACTTACCTCATTTACCATAGCATTTTGATACTTCACAAGGGCCTCTTCTGCAACTTGTAATTGCAATTCCATCTCTTTGAGTCTATCTTGAAGCTCTCGCTTCTCATCTTCCAATGTTTTCAACTGCTTCTGCAACTCAACACTTCCTCTTTCTTCATTATACATTTCTTCCACAATTTTTGTCATGGTGAAGAATCCCTTAAGAAAAGTTGCGTCGTTACAAAGTTTTACGAAAAGAGGATAAAAAAGATTCTCGTTTCTTAGAATTCACATTTTCAGATTCTTTTCCTTGCTTGAGTTTTAAAACCTAGTAAGTATTCACACTAAGCAAAATAATCAACTTGGTTTTGATACCAAAAATTATCTCGAAAACAAATTGTTATTTTACTAAGCAAAACAATCAACTTGGTTTTGATACCAAAAATTATCTCGAAAACAAATTGTTATTTTTCCTTATAGAAAAGAGCTTTATATAGTTGTCCAAATTCACATTATCTATCATGCAATTTGATAACATAGTTCTACTTTAAAGAAACAAAGTGATTAAGAAACAATCACATAGAGACAATTTACAAACTCATCTGGATAACGAAGTTAGACCCTTTGGCTATGTCTCCAATACAAATGACTTTATTATCTCTCCTTAAAAGAGGCACTCTCCTTCTTTACAATAAGGGTTGAAAATTTCTCATCATATGTGGCTCATGCTCCCAAAAGGGCTACCTTCTCCCTAAAAAAGGACTTAAGGCTCTCACATAAAATAGCCATTCTCCAGCACCAGAAGGGCTATAAGCAATACCTTTCTTACTCATGCTTATTCAAAGAGTTTATAACATACTCTTGAACAAACTTACAATAATTCATTTCACTCCAAAAAGCTCTCTAAAAACTCTTACATAAGGAATTTAAATAATTCTCATGACTCCATAGTCCAAGGAGACTAGATCCACAACAGGAGGATCTACAAGATTTTTAAGGAGACTACAAGACCCACCAAATTTGGATCTACAACAACTGAAGGGATAAAATGAGAGAGAATCCCAGCCATGTCCATGAGACTCTCAACTAAGATAATGAGACTAGGAAACTAATTGTGAGGTGGACTCTCACACATAATTTAATTTCCTTTTTACAAATTAAATGAAAAATACATATAAACATCCACTTAAGAGTCATATGAAGTATTAATCATTTTACATTAAAGTTTTTATTTCGCATAACCTAAGTTCTCACGAGCTTAATCTTTGGCATGGTAAACTGTTGGAGAGTTTCTTCATGTGTTAACAAGTTCAACCTCAATGGACACCTTTCAAATTTGTCTAAGAAGAGAGGTACTCCTAGACCAATCTAAAAAACATAACTAAAAATCAAACAATTAGAAAATAATATTAATAAAAGCAATTTAACTATAGCTAAACTACTAAATACAAAAGATAAATTTGGCACAATGCCTCACCTGGAGTGGGACCTACTCAAGGTGTGGCTTGTGCCTAAGATCACGAGGTTACTAGAACAAAACTATAGTGCAATCTCACACATCAATGCAAAACAAATTCTATTAATATTGTAACATAATATTTTACAGTAGTCCAATATTGTCAATGGAAGCCATATGGTGTAACCTATTCTAGATGGTTCGTAGATTCTATATCACTGAAAAGTGGCTCTGGAACATGCCTTCTTCACCAGCGTGCTTCATTGTGATATATTGTGATTAGGCATGCTCAAATGAAATCCTTTCTAATCCTTAAAAAAATTCTTATGGTGATATATGGTATTAAAAATCAGGGTTTTAGCACCAAATGATACTGGTATTTGAAACTAGGATTTCATACTTTGTTATTGCCCAAGTTTAAAATTCGGGGTTCTACCATTTGCCAATATCTACTATCAAAATTTTGGGTTTTACCCTTTATCACAAAGTGATAAAATATATGGTCCATGAAGCATATATTTCCTTAAAGGAGTACAAGGTTAGCGGTGGACCATAATCATCCATAGAAACACATGTAAATATATAATAATTTTGATAAAAATTCTAAAACATACTTCAATCTCAATTACAAAAAGTAAACAAGATCGTTGCGTGGCAGCAAGTCCCTACCACAAAAAAATCAAACAATGAAGACCGACAAGCACTCTACAAGCCGCAATAATTTAGCTCCAAAATTTCCCACTTCATAAGCTAGGTTTTATGAGAGTCATAGTGATAGTTTAGCTTATGGAATGATGAAACAAGGAAGCTTGAATATGCTGATATCACTCATATACTAGGAGTCTATAGAATTTACATTACCTAAGCTGTTATGGAGACTGAACAACTTGGCAGACTAATTCCATAGTTGAACTGGGTTTAAAACAGAGCTAGGGGTGGGTGGAGGGATCAATCGATGGGTAGAGGAGGTGCAGGGCTTTGTCCCATAAGCTGGAATAAGGGCCCGGTGCGCCCATCCGGACAAGTGACGCACACGTTTACTACCTCACTTTACTCACTTCAACAGGGGTCTATCTCCTCAGCATGATGGGTCTATCTCCTCGCCCAGACATAGTAACCTATGTTGCTTCTTTCATCTGGTGGATCAACTCGGTCAATAGAATAAAAAAGCTTCGGATTTCAAACTGGCTTTGTAACTCGAAGTGATATAATGACTGGGTCTTTATGACTGTCGATGTGCTTCGGATTCTCTGGTGCATGTCATCGAATGTAACTTGTTGCATGTCACTTACACCCTCTTCCTGCCAACTGCCTAGCTAATGCCCTCGGTAAGCGACCTACTACTCGTTCTCTTTGTGAGACCTAGGCACCTACTAAAGCGATCAAAATATGTGCCATGATGAAAAAAGAAGCAAGTAGCAGTGGTAGGCAAGTTATTAAATGTCAACATAGCTTCAGCCCATTTGGTAAAGTAGTCAACAACTAAAACAATGAAGTTGTTAGATTTAGGAAGCACAGAACCCCATCAACGGGCAATGCAAACTAGTCTCATTCATATATGCAGCCACACATCATATCAGACCTACGGCCGTATCCACTACGGATTTCGCTTTCTTGTTACTTTGTATGCATCCACGTATTATGTATAATGAATACATCATTTTATATCAGCTTCTGTGAACACCATGTATTTGTCAGAATAAATAGCTTAACTTATAAGATCCATATTAGATAAGATAATGAAACCCATATAAGATGAGACAAGGTATACGATCGATATGACACTGATCATAAAATAACATAGATAACTGATCACATCTGTACCAAGTATAGCTCATACGTATTATCCATATTATATAGAAAGGTGAACATAGTATTAGATCATATGTTATGAGTGTACTAACTTATAAGCTTTTACAATCTTCAGCTTGATGCTATCTTACAACTTAACTGATGGTATGGTATCTTATGTCAAATACACTAATTACAATTATTAGTAATATGACACCTATGTTATCACTAAGGATAAAAGGTGATTACACTACAAGCCGAATAACCTTACAACTGATAAGTAATATAAATAAAATATTCCATGTACAAATTATAAAAGTTGACACATTATCTTAAAATTTCCAGAATATTGTACTGATTGACACACGTTTCCATCAAGAAAAGGAAGTTACATTGTATGGTCACCACTTGTTACACTACATGGTCGCCACTTGTTCCCATTGGAGATTACAACCTGCTGATGAGTACTGTAACCACAAATCATAGAGATACTTCTATTTTAATCTGCTCAGAGCAGGTTGTAGTGATATTATCTCCTTTTAGATTTAATGGAAAACAATGTATAGTGCCAAACAACTTGAAATTTAATTTTGTGCAGTTAATATAAAGTTTTCAGATCCTTCTATTGGTTCAGCATTTGGTTAGTTCAACATTTGGTTCCGTAGTAGCTAGAGCGTGAGTCGTAGGCAATGTGTCACAGAAGAACCAGAAGTGGCAATAACACACATTAGATTGACATTGAGCGTGCACACATTTGGGCTAGTTGGAGAAGGATGAATGGCATCCAAAAACTGACCTTGGTGCCAGACCCTAAACCTTGCCTCAGGTTTCGAAATGGAAGAGGAGATGGTTTACCAAACTACGTTATGTTTAGGGCCGTAGGCAATGAGTCGCAGAAGAACTGGAAGGTACAAACTCTGCTCTGGTTAGGGTTCAACTAGCTAAAAGCTCATGGGGGCAATATTTTATTTATTGTATCTTTGTCACATATGTATGAGGCGTGATATTGGCATTGCTTATGACTGATTGAATTTTTCATTTTTCAAAGAATCAAATTAATTATAAGATTGATTGAATTTTCATTTTTCAAAGAATCAAATTAATTATAAGATTGATTGAATTTTCATTTTTCAAAGAATCAAATTAACTATAACTGCATTAATGTATGGTGCTACCTACAGGAGGAGTTTTATCAAGACATTCTGACAACAGTGCATAGAAGTAAAGTTGATTGCCCACCTCCACAGGTTGATTAGTTCTATTGTTTACATTTAATTTTGAATTTCACTTTTCTGCTGTATAATTATTTTAGCAAACAATTTAAATTCGACTTCTGATGTAGGAATCTGTGACAGTTGGAATTGATGCATTTGTGCTTGAGCGTATTGCTAAGATCATGTCTTATCTTCACTTGGGCTCCTTTGGAAGGTATGGCTCTACTGTGTTGTTTTCTTATTTCGATCTCAAATTCGTGATGAACTAATAAAATTTATCAACATACAAAATGTTAGAAATTGAGTCCATGCCATTTTTTCTGCAGGTTTTGAAAAAGAAAAAGAAAGAAAAACCAGACATAGAAGTATTTACATAGGATAGATTTATATGTGTGTTGATTTAAAGATTTGTATAGCCACAGCCAGGGCTGGTTGAATGAAGCCTGTGAGTATTTACATAGCATACATTTATATGGAACTGAACTAAGTTTTTATTTGTATCAGAAGTATTAGAAGTAAGCTTACCTTGACGTCTTATGATCTCTTAGTCTGAGAGGAACAAAGAGCTAAGAGCCCCAACAGTGTCCAGTTGGATTCTGCTTCTTCGAGATGCAAAACCCTCATTTTCCTCTGTTCCTGGTTCCTAGGGTGAAAAGTGGGTTGTTGCAGTTGCAGTTGTTGTGTGAAGCAAGTTGTTGCAATAGCAATAAGAAGGGGCAATGCCTGGTTCAATCGATAGCTGGATGTTCCCATTCAGAGCCATCTATGAGCCATGTGTTTAAGCCCTACAACTTTGGCAGCCATGTGTTTAAAGACTACAACTTTGGCAACCACGTAATCGAAGATATGTTTTTAATTCCTAAGCATGAAATGTTATGGCAACCATGTAACTGAAGATGTGTTTTTAATTCCTAAGAATGAAATGTTATTCAAACTAATGTTAGCATTAGTTTAACACCTTCTTTAAACTTCAAAATGAAAAGGAAATGGCATGGACTATAATATATGGTTTAGCCTCTCCACCTCAGGAAGAGGCTAAATAAGAAGGTGAACAGATTTCATATATTGTTAGGTTAAATACTTTGGTTACTTGCCACAGTCACGAGAGTAAACAACTAAAAAAGTAGCTGAAATTAATGTCAAGCCTGCCATATTGATTACTATAGTCCATGCCATCCGCCAGATGGCAGGGACTAATAAGAGAAAGATATGGCAACTATACACCTTAATGAAAATCACAATAAATAAGAGTGAACAATGGCAACATAGTTATAGATTAGGGAAAAAGAGAAGTGTTTATATATCAAAATATAGATAAAATGGAATTCGTTACCTACTTTGCACATTAGGGCCTTATGAAACTTTGGACCATTAGGTCTCTTTTAAACTAAGGGCATATTTCCTCTTTCAAACTTTGAGTTAATTTGAAATTTGGTCCCCTTCCAATTCTTTGGGTGCTTTTTAAAATTCATTCCCTTATCAAAATATAGACATGTTTTTAACTTTGGGCTTATTTGAAACTTCAATATTCATGCTACATTGCAAATTTGTCCTTCACGTTGCTTCCAAACTTTAGCAAATTTTCAAACTTTGACCATCATGCCTCTTTTTCACACATCAACCCTTAGTCAAACTTCAAGCTTCTTTAAAATAATAACATACCTTGTGCATTGACCTACATCCAAACTTCACCCCACTGGGACTTTTTAAAACAATATCCCATCAAGGAATTTTTAAACTTCATAAAACTTAAGTAGAAAAGGCATTGATTAAACCAATTCAAAGTAAGTTCATCCATCTAGTTCAAATTATCATCCCCTTTACCTTCTATGCTTGATGTATTCTATTATGGGTGACCATAAATGATCCTTTACCATTCAGATAATGTACTTGATAAAAAAATTTGAGGTCCATGCACATTCCATGGGTTCAAAAACATGATTCCATTGGAGCTATAAGCTCGTTTGCCTCTCTCAATCCATTAAAAATTGTAGGTAGAATCTCCATCCAAAAATCACATGAACAGGGTGCAATCCCTTCACTTTTTTTTCGAGGCCTCAATCTTCCTAATACAACTAACTTCCCATTACCCATTTTTAAACTACATTCCATGGGATCAAAACCACTCCTCTTAAAGGCATGCTCTACTCACTCTATAAGCCTATCCAATGGTTATAACGTTGATTTATCTTTTGAACATTAGTTATTATATCATCACCGTGAGCATTCTAATTCATAGAATTAACAAATTTTAATTGAGGCATTATTTTAACATACTTGGATAACTCAGTTGGTGATTGTTAGAATAAATCCAAACTCCAACAACCACACAAAGGAATTCATATGCACATACAAATAACATGCATATTTTGAATTCTTTCATTATTTTTATCAAACAAAATGTAAACATAAACATTCCACATAGATTTGATTATAAATACATTTGTTTTCAAGTGTTGTCCAACAAACTAATTACTACAAATAAATTCATTACCCAACCATCGGAATCATGTATGGATTCCACCCCTGGGCCAAACCATGATGTCACTAGGGGAAAGGAAGCTCCTACATGGCTCCAATCTCATTCAACCCAACTTGTTGTTCTCATCTCAAAGCCAATATGTTCACTATTAAGCACTCTAGGCCCTTATTCAATCATCAATTTGGCTTAACACTCTCTTCTCCTTTATAAAAAAAGGAATATATTCCCTTTCTCTACTCCACAATCCATCAAGGATCTTCTTTCTTTCTAGGTGCAAGTAGGAAGAGTCCAAGATTGTTGGTTTCATACTTAAATTGACCTAGAGGAAAAACTTGGCTCAAACTATCCATGATCAACTATAAAAAGGTTACAAGTTTCAATGGTGATTTATTTAGCTACTATGCACATTCCATCCACACTTCACAACCCCATTATCTCTTTGAATTCTCATAACGAGTCCCCATCCCCCATAGTTTCTTAAACCACAATCCCACAAGAGTACACTTAACATTGCCAAGCACAAACAACCATCGCTTCACCAAATATTTATCCATAGGTAAGGAGAAGTAGATTGTTCCCAAATTGAATATAGGAGAGTAAGAGTGATCCATGATAATAGTGAATAATTCTTTTCCAAAAAAGTGGCATAAGGCAAATGTGCACTTGCCAAGAAGCATGGAGAAAAATCCAAAGGACCCACCCAATTCAAGTATTGATGGAAGAACTTTAGAATTTTAGAAAAGAGTTTCCAATATCATCTATCATACCTCAGTCACTTAGAAAAGATTCATTATATACTTTTACAAAAAGAGAAAAATAACTACCTTTGCTTTTCCACTCTACAAACCCTAGCCTTGCAACCCTAAATCTATTGGTGATTTTGTTGGGCTTTCATGGTAGCTAGCCCAGAGGGGGATCCTACCCCTCCACATGATGATGCAACAAAATTCTAGGAATTGGTGGCATCCCAGAGGAAGGAACCATGATCAAAGGAAACAAACTTGTGATTTTATAAGAAAACTAAAAACATTCATTTTGTTTCTCTCTCGATGTGGTTTTAAAGGACGTCTCTTACTTTCATGAACAAAGATTTGGTGGGTAAGTTTACTGGTATGTGGTCATCGCCTAAATCCATGGATTAATGGATAAAAAAAACTTGGAAACCTATGATGAAGGGGAATATTGGTGTTTATTCTTTTGGAAATGGATTTTTTTCTTTCCTCTTTGAATTTAAAGAGGATAGAGACGTAATTTTTAGGAGTGACCCATACTTTTTTGGGGTTAGGGGAATGTATATGAATTCGTGGTCATTAGAATTTGACCCAGATGATGATAATATGAACGTGGTGCCATTATGGGTCAAACCCCACAAATTTCACTTTCATGTTGGAGTGATGACTGTTTGAAAGCAATAGGGAATGGAGTGGGAAGATATCTAGAACGAGCTAAACCAAAACGTTACCTGTTGACCTAGAAAAAGGATTACCCTCTGAGGTCAACCAAACAAAATGGGAATGGATCCATAAACAAGTTCTATATTATGAACAAATACCATTCAAATGTTGGATCTTTCATGATTATGAGCATTTTGCTCTAGACTGCAAGAAATCCCAATCTAGGAAAGAAGAAGGTGTAGCTACAATTCCATAAGAACAATGGAAGACTCAATGAAAGGGGAATAATAGAGGAAAGGAAATGCTAAGCAAAAAATCCCCAAGCCTAGAAACAAAGCCTCAACTTTGGCAAACCCATTCAAAGTCCTTCAATCGCAAGATGGGGTTGACCAAGAAGACCCTAAGAAGGGAGACAAAATTTTAGATGAGGAAGAGAAATATTAGAGGAGGAAGAATGGGAAATTCATATATTAGAACCTACATGGGTCACAAACCACCTAGGAAAGGAGAAACCTCATCTCAAAACAATGAACAAAACCCACCAGATATAGGAAACTAGGGATAGGAGGGAGAAGGAACACCCTAGAGTAACGAGCTAGGAAAGTTATGACAAGAAACATAAGAATGAAAATAAACTGGGGAGATGATTCAACTAGTCATGAATTAGAAAACCTTAAGAAGGGAGGAAAAACTTTCGAAAAAGAGGAAAGAGAAGTAGAGGCAAAGCTAAATAAAAAGTTAGGTAGCCAGCCACAAACCTCAAAAGTATTTAGATTTGTAGCAAACATAGAAAAAGGAATCATCCAGGGAGGAGGAGGTAAGACTAATGCCCCCCAAACTAAATTAAAGTTATTTCAAGGAATGCAAGGGTTTACGAAACCCTGCAAGTTCCTAACTTGTAAAATATATAGTTAAATTGGAAAATCCACAGATTCTTCTTCTGTAGGAAACAAAGCTAGAATAAAATGATGGTTTTATCCCCTCAAAAAACTTTTGGAGATAAATCTATGGCGTGGATCAAAGATCCCAAGGGGCATTAGGAGGTTTGGGCACTTTTTGGATAGACTCCCACTTCACACTACTAGATAGTGATAAATCTAGACATTGGGTTGAAATTTTGTTAGAGAAGAATGACACCCAATAAAAACTACCCATAGTAAATGTCTATGCTCCAGTGAATTATGGTGAGAAAAATGAGTTCTAGGATGCATTAATCAGTTTAATGGAAAATTATTGGCACTCAGATAGTATAGTTGGGGGTGACTTCAACACAACTTTATACTCCATAGAGAAGTGTGGGGGTAGCTTAATCCGAGACCCTTATCGAGAAAGGATGGAGGATCTAGTGAAAAAATGGAACCTCATAGACATCATCCCAAAAAGGGGTAAATACACTTGGACCAACTGAAGAAGCAGAGATGTGCATATAGTGACGTGACTGAATCATTTTCTTCTACACAACAATTGGTTAACCAAGGGAATCGAGTATGTTTATGCAATTATAGTGCAAGGGGATTTAGACCATTGGCCTATCATATTGGAGACTGATCCCTTAGAAGACTTGGGACTGATTCATTTTAGATACAATCCATGATGGTTCCAAGAAGATGGGGTAGTAGATCTAATAAAGTGGTCTTGGATAACCCCAGTCTTCAAATCTCCCACCTTTGTGTGGGATTCCAAAATAAGATTTTTCAAACAAGCCCTTAGATCCTAATAAAGATGAACTTTAAACCCCCACAGGCAAGAAAAAATCAAACTTATTAAGAAATTGGAAAATCACCATCAGATGATGGAACTCAAGCCGATGGAGGAGTGGTGCATAGACATGGAAAAATAATTAAGCAATCAGATTCACAAAATCAATAGACAAGAAGAGGAATAATGAAGGCTTAAATTGCATAGTACATGGCTAAAGGTAGGGGATCAAAACACTTCATTCTTTCGCAAGCAGGACAAGGGCAGGGAAATACGTAATCAAGTCAAAGAAATCATTCATGAGGGAAAACTGAAAATGCCATTTTTTCCTGAAATAAAGCAAGATGTTTTCCTTCACTTGTAGGCTCTATACTTAGAGGAGAAGAGAAGGACACAACAAAGGAAATGAATTATCTCTCCTATCTCCCATCAATAGTCATGTACATATAAAATCACCAACTTACGAAGATTATAGAGGAAGTGGAATTTGCTGAGGCAATCTGGTTCTTGGACTTGGATAAAGCTCCTAGTCTATATGGGTTTTAAATTAGTTTCTACAAATCCTTTTGGAATATAATAAAAAAAATCTTATGAGAATTATCAATTCGTCTAGGAAAAAGATAATCTGGGAGAGAGTACAAACTCCTCTTTCCTCCCCTTGATTCCCAAAGAATTAAATCACATATATTTTTCTCTCTTCGGGCCCATATCCTTGTGAATTCATGTGTACAAAATTTTAACGTAGGTAATAGAAAACATGCTAAGGAAGGTTTTTCTGGCAACAATATTCAAAAATCAACGTGGCTTCATGCAATAGGACCGAATCCCAGACAATATCATATTAGTGCAAGAGGCCATTCACTCAAGCAAAGAAACGAGGGAGCCTAGTGTCATAATTAGGAAAAATTAGGATTTAGTAAAGTCTTTGTTAGATGGATAAAATCTTGTATCGACACCCCATGGATTTCTCCTATGATAGATGGTCATCCAATATCCTTCTTCTTTGCCTCAAAATGACTTAAGCAAGGATCTCTCTTTCCCCCTTATTGTATATTTTGGTAGCTGCAAGCCTAATTAGAAATCTGGAGTAACGTCAAGCAAGGTCCCTGAGGGGCTTGCGCTTCCTAGTGCAAGGAAGATGCAGCAACTCTCAAACTTGAAATTTAGGACCGACTTCGGATCTGTCTCAGGTGGAAGGTATATTTTTGGGTCTTAACATTACAAGGAATGCTAAAGAGGTGAATCATTCATAGCTTTCAGATGATACACTTCTTCTTGGAGGATTATTGAAGATAATATCATCCTAAGTCAAATTCTTTCAGGAATCCTATCTGGATATTTCAGGGGGGTTAGTTAACAAGAAAAAGAGCAAACTGTTTGGATGGAACTACTCTAATTCAACAATGCAGGAGATATCAAATGAACTTTAATTCCCTACTAATATTGGATGGATATCCTTTAAGTATTTTTAAATCCCCATATCATTTGGAGCCTCAAACATGGACAATTGGAATGAAGTTATTCCAAAAATTAAAAAGAAAATCCAGTCTCGGGGGCTCAGTTGATCAATACACCAAGAAGAATAGTCTTGGTTAACTCAATATTGTAGTGCTCCCAATATATATGTGATCTAGTGTTTTGATCTCGAAGAGCGTGATCAACCAAATAAGTGATATGATTAGAAAATTTCTTTGGCAAGGGGGTAAACATATCGAAACAAGCATGCATTTGGTGCATTGGAATATTGTTTGACTCTCAAAGGTGTATGGAGGATTTTGAATCAAATATCTCTACCTAATGAATCTAGCTCTTGAGGTGAAAATCATATGGTGACTGATTTTCGATTTCAAAGAGTGGTATAAAGTGGCCTTCTCGTGGAAATAATTTCATAAACCTTGAATGGTAAGAGTAGATTCAACTAATTAGATGTGAACAAGCTCCAATATTTGGAATCTTTGTAAGGAAACTACCGTATTAAACATAGAACACTTCGGTTGGAGTCCAGAACACTGATCACATATCATTATATGGAAAGGTAATGTTTCTCTAGATGGACCCTTTAGTGACCAAGAGGAATTTAGTGACTTAGCGAATTGGATGCAACGAGATAGATATTCCCAATTAAAATACATCTCCAAATGGAATGGACAAGGAGTTTGGGAAGGATGGTTGCATCCAAACTTATCTATTCATCTACATCAACAATGGCGATTGCCAATTCACAATTTAAAAGGATTGGATCCCATCTCTATGTCATCTTGAGGTCAATGGGCTTAGAAGATGAGTCCTCACAAAGGATATAAAGTTAAATAAGGATATGATATCCTTGTCAAAAGGCTTCTTCATCTAGCCCCTAGAAAACTATGGGGAAAATTATGGCATCAGGATGAAATTCCTAAACTAAATACTTCTTGTTGGACCCTAGTGCACCAAATAATACTTACTATATAAAATATTAGGAACATAAATATTCAAGGTCCATAGAGATGTGTTCTTAGTAGTGAATCAGAGGAGAACATGCCACACTTTTAGGTAATGCCCTTTCTCCCTGGTATTATGGAAAACTACATTCACACCTTTAATTAACATCGAAATAATTCCTAAGACATGGGATGATATGTTTGAAAGCTAGAGAAACAAATTTCCATGGCCAAGGAAGATTTCCTCTCTTCTAGTACACTGTTGGAAATATCTCTCCAAATTTCTCTGTTGGTCAATCTATATCGCTAGGAATAGAGAAATATTAAAAGATAAACATTCAGATCTTCCATTAGTGGCCCAAAATGCCACTAATTTTCTATTTGAGATAATCATTGTCTGTGGATTTAAAAATTTAGATTTGGAATAATTAACCCAAGTGGAAAGGGATTGGATTAAAGTGGGAAAACTACCAGATCAGGCTAGTAACTTCAAACTTAGACCAACACTACGAGGGAACACTTGTATCAGATAGGATCCATTAGAATTTCTATAATAGCACCTAAAAAAAAAAATTCTTTATGTTTTTTGATGGAGCTTTGAAGGGCAATCCAGGGGTGGAAAGAGAGGGATGGATTATATTATTCCCTAATTAAAAAATAGAGACTCTGTCAGGCTAGGAGGTGACTCCTGCAATCAATTGTGTTTATTCATTAGGATTCCTCATTGTTATATACACAAGGGAGTGACTCTTGGGTTTCACCTCTCGATGACTCTTAATTTTCCATTATTTACTATTTACATTATTTACAAGTGTTCACCCAATCCCTATGATTAGATGTCAACATTCCCCCCCTTAATATGAAGGGATGTTGGTGAGTCCAAGCATGATTCTGAATCTTTCAAGCTTTTCTCTTCCAAGCACTTTCGATATTCCACTACCTCAGCCCCCCTCCTCTGATGCTCCTTTTGGCGCACCCACTGCTCTAGGCTTTCCACCTGAGTCCACCCCCTCTGATGCTCCTTTTGGCAGCCCAGGCCTTCAAGCGTTCACAACCCCTTCGTTGCAATGGTCTTCGCATGGTTTTCCACCATTTCAACAACCGGGCACTCCACGCTTTCATGGTTTTCCACCATTTCAACAACCGGGCACTCCACGCTTTCCCAAATTTCCTCCGAGGCATCCATTCAAATTTCCACGACCGGGCACTCCAGGATTCCCCAAATTTCATCCGAGGTCTCCATTCAATTTTTCACGACCGGGCACTCCAGGGTTCCCCAATTTTCGTCCCGCCCGACCTCCATTCAATTTTCCACGACCAGGCCGTCCTCGCTTTCCCAAAACTCCTCTAGCCCCTCCCTTCGATATTCCACCAACCCCACAACCCACCACTCCCTTCGATATTCCACCAACCCCACAACCCGCCACTCCCTTCGATATTCCACCAACCCCACAACCCACCACTCCCTTCGATATTCCACCAACCCCACAACCCGCCACTCCCTTCGATATTCCCCCTCAGCCCCCGTCTAATGCTCCTTTTGGCATCCCAGGACCTTCCAGTGAATAGAAAATCCCATTCATCATCTTTCGGGGCTCTCAACAGTTGTGTTTGACGTATTAATTGTAATATCTTTTCGGGGTTTCTTGTCCTCAGCATGAGTTGCGCTTGATTTACGGTTATCGTTTATATCATGCTGCTGCTGATAAAAGTGTAATTGGTAGGGCTCCTGAGGTGTAATAACAAACCTGCCTGTGTGCTCTATAGATCGCTATTATTATTACTACTATATTTTTCTAAATAATCCTTATTTGCTTCTATATACCGGTGTATATTGTTATTACTATATATTTCCTTATTTGTCCTTTTGGCTACGGTTGTTACTACTGTGTATTTCCTTCTTTGTCCTTTTGGCTTTTGGCTACGGTGCTGATTGTGCTGCAGATAAGTAAATTTCATCTTAATCATGCCTTTTTTCTAAATAACCAAATTTAATGATCATGAATTAAACAGCCAGAGTGTTTTGTAATATTGAAAATAAATTATTCTTAATATTGAAAATAAATTATTGTGGAGATTGTATTGAAAATAAATTAGTGTGGAAATTGTTTTGTAATATTGAAAATAAATTATTATATGAAGTTTCTAATATCTTTTGAAATTTGAAAGTAATAATTATAAATCAATAAATTTTTATAGCCAATACAATTTTTTTTTAATAATATTATACATTTTAAAATGAAAATATACCAAGCTAATTAATAAATAAATATAATTTAGCTTTTGACATCAGAATAAGGTGCTTTTTTTAGGACAAAAAAGCATCTTTCTAAACTTTAAATATTTAATATAATGATCATTAAGATTGTAAAATTTTTTGTAATTGAAAATAATGATCATAAAGTGTTTTTTTAGGACAAAGAAGCATCTTTCTAAACTCTAAATATTTAAAATTTTAACATAATGATCATTAAGATTGTAAAAGTTTTTAATTTTGAAAATAATATCATAAATTCTACACTTTATAGTGAACAACGTTTTCTTAAAATTATATTATTCTATTTTAAAATGAAAAAATAAAAAAAGTAATTAATAAATAAAATTTACATTTTGATACTAATATAAGGTCTTTTATCTTTTTTTTTTTCCTAAAATAAAGAAACACTATTCTTTTTAACTCTAAATATTAATCAAATAGCTTGTTTCTTTGTATACATATCAACACATTTTAATTAGTCACATAACATTTTGGGAAAAAAATTATTTTTAACCAAAGGACTTGATTTTAGAATGTTGAAAATAACACTTTTTATATATGGATATTTAATTTGGAATAAGAAAAAAGGAATAATAGAAATTAAGTCAATTGGTTGATAGATGATTTATTGTTTTTATTCCTAAAAAGTTAATTATATGTAAAAAAAAAAAGACATTATTTTCATTGTTATTGTTGTTATTTCTACATCTATAATAATAATATGAATATAAATGTAATTAAATTAATCCATAAAATCAATTCTATAAACATTTTTAGATAATAATTTAAGTGAGTTTGTTTTTTAAAACTATTATAAATTTTTTTATTTTATTATTTAAAAATTAATATTATTACTAAGAAAATAAAATTAGTTGTTTTTTCACTATAATTATATAAATAAAGGCAGAGGCATTCTTACATTTTTAAAAATTTACGAAAGATCATATTGAAATTAGTAAACAATAAAAAAATAAATAATATTATTTCATTGTTGTATTGAAATTCATATCTAAAGAATATTTAGATATCTTGCAATGTTAAACATTTAACAAAAAAGAACAACTTTTTAGCTTGAAAGATATAGAATGTTGGGTTAAACAAGTTGTAAAGGAGAAAATTGAGGAGGTCCAAAGCTATCAAATTGAAATACTAAATTAGGAGGTCATATTTTGATCCTTCACACTATCAAATTGAAATCCTAAAATAGGAGGTTATATTTTGATCCTTCACACTCACAAGCTATTCAATCTAGTAGTCAAGCAAGTTTTCCCAAACCAGTGACTTAAAGCTTCATTTCCTCTAAATAATCCCTCTACCTAGAGGACCATTATGGTACACCATCCTATTCTAGCCAAGTGAGACCTATAATAATTTCGCAAAAAAAATGACTAGGATATGGCTATAATATTAAGAGAAAGGAATAAAGAAGCTTGAGAAAATTTTACAAGCCATCATTCCATTGTGGACCACCTAGTTATAACTTAAGGTCATTATGGAGGAATGACATAGTAATAAAACTAATACCTTGTGTTCCATTATCGACTATAGGAAGACATTTGACATGGTTCGTGGAATTTTCGTTTGGAATATATAGGAAGAGTTATAGGGTCCATTTGACTTGACAACCTCATTGAAAGGTTGTATAAGAATGTTTTCACTAAGTTTAGGAACATTGATGGTTTGTGAGAGGAGATTACTTGTAATATAGGAGATAAGCAAGGACGTTCTCTATGACCTACCCCTTTTGGCATTTACATTAACAAGTTAGAGGCATGTTTAGGAGAAATTGATTTTGTTGGAACAATTTAGCTAAAAGAGTCATCATTCTTCTTCTCTACATTGATGATGTTGTTCCTATGCTAAATGGTTTCTCTAACATTATCAGTTAACCGGAATTTGCAAGGATTTATATTATGGCAGGGTATGAGGGTAAACACTAAAAACATAAAGGTTATTTTTATCAAATAGAAAATGATCACTTACACTAATTTTATATATGGAAATACCAACTTATTGGAAATTAATTCACAAATATACACTAAAACCTCTAAAAATATAACATTAAGAAAGGATTAATAGAGGTAAAAAATCCTATGTTAGTTTGAAAATAATTGTGAATCAACTAATTTTTGTCCTACGAAAGAGAACATCCACTTTGATTCTCTTGAAACTACTTTTATCTTATATGGATGTGAATTTTGGGTGATAACATCTATAGATAATTGAAAAAGAAAATCCAAAATCCAAAAGGATTTTATAATTTATAATCTTAAAATTAAAAGCAATATGCCATAGTCTCCCCCCCTTACAGAATCCAACATTTTCCCCATTGAGAGTGTAGCTATGATTTTGTATGAAATTTACAAGAACACAAAAACAATAATGAAATATAAGAGAGTTACTAGGTAATGTATATCATCTACATGCACTCCCTAAGGAGGATGCACCCACAGTAGTACCTAGCTCTTACGAGAGTTCTCCCCTAATTTCTAGCATATTTACTTTGCATTTAATTGATATGTGACCATATGCATAGGAAGTTTCATCTTTGTGTCCTTTGGGCTATGCACATTAGTTTATTTATTATGTATTTTTGCTATTGAAATATTTGCATCAATGTGTGAACCCATTGCCAAACTATAGAAGGCCATTTTCTATGAAGAATACAATGAAACCATTTCAATTTGAGGATATTGGTATATACTTTTTCTTGCTCCCTTATTTTAGGGCATCAACGATTTCGAATTTTGTGCTTCCCTCTTCATGATTGGTTCTTTGGTTTGAGAGGCTCCATTTTATCTCGTTCCTTCTTAGATAATTCCTTTGCGCTCAAATCTCACTTCATTGCAAACACTGGAAATCACTATCCCTATGGTTTTTCCTAGCATTATGATTCATCTCTAGTCATACCTTATTCTATTTAACAGAATTCCTTCGCACACATATCAACTTTTTCAAAAACAGTATATTTATTATTTCTAGTGTTTCTTCTATCTTAGTCTTAAGATCATGGCATGTTTGAAATGCACATAGCTCAAACATTCCTAGCAAATTGTGAATTTGTATAGGAGATCCTCCCACAATAAAACCCCATAGTAGCTAGGGTGTTCCCTTTCCAACATCTGACTTAGGCTCACCTTAGACCTAAAATTCCCCAAGTGAATTGGAATCCAAATTTTTTTGTTATTTTAATATTGACCTTTTTTTAATTGTAATTGATTCTTCTTGAGAGTTGGACCATCAAGATGATATAATCTATAGTGTTGACTTTGACAATTAAGCTCCATGAATTATTCTTCAAGGTTTTTGGTATAATTTCCTACTTGCATTAACCTTTCGAGCCATAGAACCATATCCATCTCTTTAAATGTTTAAATAAGGTTTTATTATAGTTTTCAGTTCTTGTATTTGAATTGAGACTTTATGGCATATTCCTACATCTTTTATCATTCATCCATTATCAACTATAATGATGAGGTCCTTGGTGGGGTATGCAAAAATTTTAGTTCTTTAGCAAAAATAATGTCAAATATACAATTAAAATTTCTCCAAAAATCTATGACTATTATCACATTTCTATTTATTATGACTTCCTTAAGCTCTAGGGTATCAGGTTTTGGCTACCCTGTCATGGGGCTATTTGGAACTATAGGTTTGAATTCTTGTTTTTATTCTTACTAGATCTTATAATTTCTAACATGTGCTCCAATGTATTTTTCAATTGGTTGTTGTATTCGGTCTTTTGGAATAATTATTTTTCTTTGAATTTAATATTCTTCATTACTATTTGTTAAGCACATGAGGTTAAAGCTAGGGGTGCTTTCTGCAACATTTCATCATAATAAGAATATCAGTTGTATAGCATACTAATTTCATCTTCTATTTTATTGAATTCTACTTTCATCACATCCATTATTATATAGTAGCATAATGACATGTGTTCAAATCTATGCCCTCAAGTCAAATTTTTCCAAACTTACAATGATTGTTTCTCTCATTTTCCCCTTCTCTAGGTGATTCTTTTTAGTTGTGTTATAATCATCTATTACAATGTAATTGGTTGTCTTTGAAAAATCAAAGGCTACCCCACTTTGAATATTGAGGTTCCTTTAGTTTATCTTTTTTTTTTGCTTCTATTCAACCAAATTTCTAGGCCTTGATACTCTTAGCTCACTTTGAATAATGGGTATTAATATTGAAATGTAAAATTTTAGTAGTTGATATTTTGTGAGGTCTAGCGACCTAGTAGCTAGTCTTCCCATTTATGGGTATATTCACTAATTTTCCTCTTTATTTTAAATGAGTTAACCTATTAAATGTGTCATCTTCCTCATCATCATGAAATATTTTTAGAAGGTCCTATATGAACATTTTCCAAATAATAGATAAACCACTTTCTTTATTTGACTACTAGTTTATCTAATAATAAGAATCACTTGTTAAGTATTGGGAATTCATTAATAATTTTCTATATCTTTAGTGAGTGGGTTCACAACACAAGTCCCTTCGATGTTATTCGTGATAGCATTTTTGTCATCTAGTCAACCATCATATTTAGGTATATCAAGATTTATTTTATTAGACAAGACACATTATCTTGATTGATCTAGATTCTCTCAGCTACCAGAATTAACCAAGATATTTTAGTTATGTGATGTTAGTAGAATTGCATGTGAAAGAGTATGAAGGAACCACATGTGCATACTTTTAAAAAGAGGAAACATAAAGACAACCATAAAATCAAAGGACACAAAAATTTGATAATGAAGTTCTTCCACTATGGACTACGTCTCTGGGCCTGGTGTCAAGAATGGGGAGATCGCTTCATTAATTTCTACAGGAAAATGATGAGTACATGATGAATCATTTGTCAAATACAAGGATGAACTTCCTTAACTAGAGGAACTATCACTCATATAAGCTCTCCTTCAGCATGACAAAATATCAAACTCTCACATGAAGTGACATACAAGGATCCTCCAAAAAAGTGGCAAACAAGGATCTCAACATTAAATCATCATCTCAAAAAAAATCAAAATAAGACATGGCATCAATGCATATTATACCTCCACTTCCGGGGATGGATTTAAAATGCACACCTTTTCTTGAGAAACAGATTGCACGATTGAATTCCTAGCAAAAATTCATTAAATGTAACTATAAACTTGACCCTTTTCTTACTTGGTCAAATTTGGGCTCCCACAAATCTCAAAGATTCCTCAAAGATTCTCTTATGTAGTCCAACTAATATTTTGCTTCTCAGATGAAGAAATTGATCAAAATATCATGTTCCTTTGCAAAAAAACTGAGAAAATTTAGTATAAAGTTGGCCTATTTTTTAAACTTTCATTTTCAGGTCTCCAGGTTATCTTTCAGATTCCATGTAGATTCCTACATCAATGTTCCACCTTCATGGTTCTGCCCTCAACATCCTTCTTTTGAAAAATTTATTGCTGAAATCAGAAAACTAATCATGCCATGAGACTACTAGAAAAATTCTGATTAATCTGAGTTTAAATTGCCATAGTTCCAACACCGACAAAATTTGGCTCTAGAGGAATCTACAAGATTCCTCCATGATTCTTTAAATCATGGTTCCTCCCTTCTCGTTCTACGTGCTCACTTAGGTTTCCATGACTAAACTTGTATGCTGGGCTATGTGATGCAATTGGGCAAATGACAAAACTAGTACATATATGTATTTGTGGTTACATTTCCCAAAGTGCTCAAGCTGGTGTTCTTGGTTGGCGCTACTCCATTTAGTAATTGGTTGGGGGGAGGGTCGGGTTCAAAACTTGTCGTCCCCAATTTTGGTCACCTTCTATTATTTTGCTTATGATGGTTGGTTATTATATAACATGTGGGTACAAACCCCACCGACAGGCCATTGTTTGAATATTTTTAATATAAAAACAAACAAATTCCCAGCCACAAAACTAACCGTGACCATACATAAGCTTGACTGCTGAAACTTTGGATAGTCGTTGGTTGACCACTTGCTCCAAAACTTAATATGTACCACCATAGTTCTTAATAACCACAATGTGGTTTTTAATGCCATATATAGCACACATCCATTGAAAAAATATTTGAATATTTTATTTTGGTTTTCATATGTTATAACCATATTT
>APFE030780501.1:2204-14897 GCA_000404065.3 Pinus taeda
AGCCAAAGCATTACTTTCTGCTACTGAAAATTCAGTTGTTAACTTTCTTTATGAGGATATTTTTACTCGCTTTGGTGTTCCAAGAGAAATTGTGACAGATCAGGGAAATCAATTTACGTCCAACATGATGGAGAAGCTGATGGAAGAATATAAGATCAAGCACAGAAAATCTACTCCCTACCATCCGAAAACAAATGGCCAAGTGGAGTCTACAAACGAAGTCATTGAAAGTATCATCACCAAGATTGTTCATCTACATAGAAGAGATTGGGCTGAAAGGCTTCCTGAAGCCTTATGGGCCTATAGAACTACATGGAGGAATACAACAGGACATTCTCCTTATGAACTTGTTTATGGGAAAGAAGTCCTGCTCCCTATTGGATTTCAAGTTAAAACTTTCAACATGGCAGTTCATTTGGGGATGGACCTATCAAAAGCTCAGAAACAAAAAATGGAGCAGTTGAATGAACTAGATGAGATCAAACAAGAATCAATTCTAAGAACTGATCTAGTTCAACATCAAAGAGCTAAGTTGCATGACAGATATATCAAAGAGAAAAAGTTTCAAGAGGGAGATTGGGCACTAGTATTTGATTCCAAGTTTAAAGACTTCAAAGGAAAATTTCAGACTCATTCTTGGGCCATATGAGATCGACAAAGTATTTAACAATGGAGCGGTAAGAATGAAGACCACTGATGAATTTCAAACTCCTCTTATTGTGAATGGCCATAGATTAAAGATTTATCATAAGCCACTCTCAAAAGAAGAATTTGTCAAAATGTTTCAAGAGAATTCTACAATAAGGTTGGTGAAGAAGAATCCTTCTTCCCCACCAACCTAGCCTTTGTTCCTTTCTCTTAAAAAAAAAAAAAAAAAAAAAAAAAATTTATAAGCCTGAAAACCAATCTCTGATTGGCAGTCTTATACAGAAAATGTAGAGTTAAAATCAGGGACACCTCACACTCTATAATTTCCAAAAAAAAAATCTTCCTTTCTTCATCATTTCCATTTTTCACTCCACTCACTTCATCTCACTTCATTTCATTTCCATTTTCACTCCACTCACTTCATTTCACTCCATCTCATCCATTCCATTCCATCAATAATTTTTTTTTCCTTCCCATGATTATTTCCATTAAGATATTTATGGTCTAACTATCTCTTTTTAGCTAAGTGGTTGATGTGCCAAGTTTTCGCAGCCAGAATCAGTTTCCGCAGCCATAAGCATTTTTCACAGCCACCACTTTGTTTTTCAAAATTACAGTCAAGGTGTTAGTGCAATAAAATAAAAATGTAGGTATGACCAAGCATGAAGACATGGATATGGGGCATCCACAGACATCAACAGGGAGAAATTGAGACAGGGCTACTGGACAACAAAGACAAGGATTCTAAAGGTATGGTCAAAAATTTATTTCAAATAGCAATTAAAGGCACAAATTTGCATAGTTATTTAACCATTAAAGCTCACTATGTGCAATGATTATTATGATAGCTCCACTACCATTCCACGAACTCACTCCATAAATCATACATTTACTCCCTAAACGATCTCATGATTATTTTTTTGGTTCAACTCATAGATGAACTACACTCCCGCACTCCACTTACATTCATGAGATGTGACCTATGTGAATACGGCTCCTCTCCACTGTACTTTGTGCAGTCATTTTATCAAGTGTAACGTCTCACACAGCCATTTAATTCAAAATCCCGATGCCATTTCACTTGTGTTAAGTCGCACTTCATTAGCATATGCCTCAATTCTATCTCAGCTGCTCATCCCCTGTTCCGCTTACAACTCCTGAACATCCTAATTCCCGTATCCATTTTCCATCTCGACCATCCTCCTTCCACAAACAGAACCATCCTACCTCTGATAAAACCCTCATACAATACGCAGTTGAATTTCAGAGAAGAATTTTTAACCAAGGAAGATGGGACGACTACTAAGGGCAGAGCTAGAAGGGCTTAAATTTTTTGAAGGGTACCCTCATGCAAAGGAATTGCTGAAGAAAGCCAAATGGCTTCGTTTCATCTAGAAATTCAAAGGCCATAATAAGGAGGTCACGAAAGCCTTTGCAACGTCTTTCAATGACCAGGTGGTAGAGATTGGAGACCTGAAATTCATGGTCACTGACGCCTCAATTGCTGCAGCTACAGGTTTGCACCGGGAAGGCAAGCATTGGCTTAAGAACAAAAGTCTGGATGAGAAAGCATGGAGAGTCATATTGCGTAACCCAGGTATGGATGTTACTGTATTTACACGAGGGATTCTTGTTAATGCGTTGAAAGAAGAATGGGCAGGCCTACTATTAGTCATTCAAAAATGTATTACTTCTGAAGGCCGGTTTCGTACTATGTACATGTATCACACTAGGCTCTTGATGAACTTTCTAGAGAAACAAGTTCTTAATTTGCCCTATTTCTTACTGTTGAGTTTGAAAAGGATGAGTAATACAGTCCAAAAGAACACAGGAGATATAGAGCCTGATTTGTACCATCATGGATTAGTGAGGATTCTAGTCAAAGACTAGTTGACAAGAAACAAAGATACTTGGGAGAGGTTTGTAGTGAGAAATTATTTTCAAGAACAATCTGAAGCCTTGGGAAGCAGTACACCAAAGGCACCGAGAAAGAGTAGGAGAAAAGGAAAAAGTTTCATAATCCAAGACTCTCCTATTGATAAAGCTAAAGAAACTATTCAAAAATAAAAGCAGGAAAGAATTAAGGACAAAAAGCAAAGAAAGTTGAAGGGAAAGAGGAACTTACAAGATGTTTACCAATCACCAGAACCATCTATAGAGGAAGATTATCAAGTGCTATCTGAGAGACTAGTGCACCTCCAAAAACAAGTTGCCATAGCTAAGAAAGAAGAAAAGGGGAAACAAATTATGGAAGAGGAAAGTACTAGCCCACAGTACTTAAGAAGGAGCAACAGACTCAGAGGAAAGTGGAGGAGAACACAAGTAAAAGGACCCCACTTCATTGACTTGGGTGGGGAAACACCTGAAAAACCTCAAGCGGGCCACAATCCACCTCATCCTCTGCCTGATATTGAGGCCATCCCTTCTGATGTTGATGAAAGCCCTTCTCGGCCAGAACGAGAAGACAGTCCTCCTCCTCAAAAAGACTTTGAAGCCAGCCCGAGGAAAACACCTGAAATTGATCCAAAATAGCAAGAGGTATATGACTACCTCAAGTCTTTAGAGAAGACAACTACAGGCTCGAGCACACCATCCATTCTTCCTCACATGACACAATATGCACAGGTTCAAGCTTTGAAACAAGAAGTGTTTGAATTGGAAGTTCTAAACAGGCACATCAAACGAGAAAACGAGGCATTAAAAGAGCAAAGAAAAGTGGAAAAAATTATTCATGATAATACCATGTTACATATGGGTTTGTGGCAGAAGAATAACAAGAAACTAAAGAAGAAGTGTAGAAAGTTGAGTAGGGAATTAATCAATCTCAAGTTCAGATGTTTGATAAGGAAACCGAGGATGGTGGTAGCACGAAGAAAAAAGAGGAGAGGACTGGATGTCTTAGCAGAGGCTTCAGAATACATAGACTAAAGGGAGATGACTAAATTTTGGTTGCATGAGGACATGCAACACCTTCATAGTGGGGGTATGTTGAGTCCCAAACTTACACCTTCCCTACATCCCTTTTTAGTCTTTTTCTCTAGTTACCTGATCCTCTAAGCTATCAAACCACTGCATAATAGTTTAAAATGAGTATATAAATGGTTTCCTAACTATGTTTTGTGACTAGTATTTGGTTTAGATTTTTGTTCAACCAGCTGCGGAATTTTCCACTTTCTCCAGTCAGAATCAGTTTCCACAGTCTTTTTGTTAAGCTGTGTGCTATAG
Organism: Pinus taeda; assembly: GCA_000404065.3. Taxonomy (NCBI): domain Eukaryota; kingdom Viridiplantae; phylum Streptophyta; class Pinopsida; order Pinales; family Pinaceae; genus Pinus; species Pinus taeda. The sequence continues at coordinate 6,078 of APFE030780501.1, forward strand.
GTGTCCATTGAAGAACTTAGCCACATGGGCAAGCCATAAAGGACGTGGACATGGAGCGTGTCCCCTTGGTTCAGACAAATCATCCATAGAAGCCTGCGGTCAAGGCCGGTCAAGCGGTGGTCAACACAAGGAGTTAAGCGGTGGCACGGCTCTGTTTTCAGCATGAGGAGGTTTGTGTGGCAAGGTCCTGAGCTTTAGGAGGTGTATTAACACCTAGGGACTGCTCATCGACCGAATCCAACAAACCATCTCTTGGATTTACTGTCCGCGGCCACCATACTGCTATAACTCTGGATTCTGTCTTTTACGTGCTTGGCTACTAGCACAGGCCGTGTTAGTTTGTTATGCATTTTCTGCTATAAATAACGCATCTCCATATGTGTATAGCTAGTTAGTTGTTGTGTAAATTGATTGTTGTAAGAGCCTTTGAGCCGAGACTTAGTCTCTATTTCATAATTGTTTTGCAATATATGAGAAGACACTGATTTCTCGTTCAATTTCGTGATTGATTCTGAATGACCGATGGTGCAGAGGGCCCCTGTACACCAAGGTCTTGTAGCTGATGTATAGTTGTATGTTTTTCTTCATTTTACGCTTTTGATACCATAGATACTTGTTGTATATATTAACTTGCTTATGGTTGATGTCACTTGCCTGTTCATAAGTTCTTTTATGCTTTTATTTAATTGTCAACTGATCAATGTTTGCATTTCAGGTTCTGATAGGAAGCTGAGGTAGTACATATAAGTTTTGATGACTAATGACATGATGGGATTATCTTGTCCTACTGCTGAAATTTTTTATTGATTTTAATTCTAGCATTGCGTATTTCTTAGTTTTGCTTTGATTCATTTACTTTGCTGCAAGTTAGTGATTAGACTATTCATATCATTCTTCAGTTGCCAAATGATGAGGGATTGTAGACTGAATGTGTAGCTTAATCTTAGTTTTATTTCATGCAACTTAGATATCAGATCATTCAATTTGTGTATGACTACTTATAGCCAGAGTGAGTCAAATGGTGAGGGGTCATAAATGAGTTGATGTGATATGATTAGTTTACTTTGCTTTCAGTCTTTAAATTGCTTTGAAGTTGAGTCTTTTCTCTTCTTTATAACAACAGCAAGGATACTGGGTTCCATAGTCATAGTTCACTATTTTGTTAATTATAATCTAGGCACATCTTGATTTCATCATCGTAAAGTTTGAACACCTTTGGATCACTTTGAAGTTTGGATATTATTCATTGAATACAATTTTCCATACTTGATTACTAGAATCACCATCTCACACACCATTTCACATTAGGAAATCAAGAAGAAGATAAATCCAAAAACAAACCAAAAACTAAAAATGAAAAAGAAATAAGAAAATGGTTATCTTGCATAGATAGTGCACTTCACTTCAACAATTTACAACTCCCGGATTGACAATTTATATAGCAATTTAGAACACACTAAATTGACCAAACACATATGTTGATTGATACAGATGTCCCCGAATGATGATACATGGATGATATATAAGATCATGTGGATCTTGATGTTGATGAGATGACTATGATGTCTTTCAAGAGGATGAGTTGATACCTATATGCAGATATACCTTGCTACAGGACATTTACATGTTGCTGATCTAGAAATGGTTGTACGCGAGTTTTATGAAGAACATCCGTGTATATACGCAAGTTTATGTGGATGTAGTCGCGTATATGGTGTTTTTGAAGGAAATCAGTGGGCACAGACTCTGGTTGAAGGAATTCTGATATGGGTCTGATAGAGACCATCTGAAACAGGTTCAGGGGGAGCAAATAAACTTATGATAATGCATTGTTGGCGTTATCTTAGAAGCTTTTTGGTTCAAGTACTCAGTTGTTGCTGATTTGAATTAGAACAAATGCAGAGGGAGAACAGAAGGAGAACATGGTTGTTGATCTGAATAGTGATTGACAGATGCTGCTGATATTAGTTATTGATAAATTTCATAGTCTTACTCTAGATATTTCGTCTCTATGTCATATATGTCTTTTGTTATCAAGGTCATGTAATGGCCTATTTTGGTTTCCCCACTATGCCTGGGATGAATGATGTAATATACTTGTTTATCATGAGTATATTTCTGGTGTAAGCCCACTTGGATGGGTGGATGAGTCAATATTTTTATATCCTCACTTGGTTGAGAGATGGACGTATGTATGAGCCTTTGGTGATAGGAAGGTCATTTAAGATAGAGTCATGTTCTTCTTGTAGAACATCTTTTTGCAGATCTTGCCTATAGTCAAGGGGAGCATGAACAACACACTTCAGCAGTACAAAGACTCAGCATGTACTCAGGGGGAGCATCGACAAATTGGTACACCTTGGCTATACAAAGGGGGAGCTCATTCAGAAATTTCAGCAGGCACTCAGGGGGAGTATGGACAGCAAAGGAAGAGAATATCCTGGTCTGCCCTTTGCCCTTGAAGTCAAAAGGGGAGAGTGATTTTGTATTGTTGCAATCAAGTCCAAAGGCGGAGATTGTTGGCATTATGACGCATGTGTTGTACTTGATGGCAACGAACTCGTAGAAGATCAACTCACTTATATATATCTAGATGAATATACAGAAGAGACATTAGATGTGACAGAATGCATGGGATGCCAGACAACTCAAAGGAATCAGATGACAGTTCTCAGTATGAAAAGTTATCTTTGCCATCAAGTCCAAAGGGGGAGATTGTTGGCATTATGATACATATGTTGTACTTGATGGAAACCCACTCATCTCAGATGATAAATTATAGTGCAGAGAAAAGTTAACGCGCCTTCATGAAGAGAAAAGTTCCTTTCACGCAGAGAACAGTTTCCTTTGGTACACCTTGGAATATACAAAGGGGGAGCTCATTCAGAAATTTCAGCAGGCACTGAGGGGGAGTATGGACAACAAAGGAAGAGAATATATTGGTCCACCCTTTGCCCTTGATTTCAAAGGGGGAGAGTGATTTGGTATTGTTGCCATCAAGTCCAAAGGGGGAGATTGTTGGAATTATGATGCATGTGTTGTACTTGATGGCAACCAACTCATAGAAGATCAACTCACTTATATATATCTGGATGAATCTACGAAAGAGATATCATATGTGACAGATTGCATGGGATGCTGGACAACTCAAAGGAATCAGATGACAGTTCTCAGTATGACAAGTTAGCTTTGCCATCAAGTCCAAAGGGGGAGATTGTTGGCATTATGATGCATGTGTTGTACTTGATGGCAACCAACTTGTAGAAGATCAACTCACTTATATATATATCTAGATTAATCTACGGAAGAGATATCAAATGTGACAGAATGCATGGGATGTCGGACAACTCAAAGGAATCAGATGACAGTTCTCAGTATGACAAGTTAGTTTTGGCATCAAGTCCAAAGGGGGAGATTGTTGGCATTATGATACATATGTTGTACTTGATGGAAACTCACTCATCTCAGATGATAAATTATAGTGCAGAGAAAAGTTCATGAACTTTCATGACGAGAAAAGTTCCTTTCATGCAGAGAAAAGTTCACACACTTTCATGAAGAGAAAAGTTCCTTTCATGCAGAGAAAAGTTCACGCACTTTCATGCAGAGAAAAGCGCACCCACATGGGAAATCTTATGGTTGGTTCATGGTATTAGTCCAACAGTTTTTGATCTTATGGTTTTGGTATGTGGTATTGCATCAAAAAGAGTTGAACCCAAGTATTCGGTCCGTTTTATTGTTTTGTTATGGTTTTGGACCATGGTATTGAGTAAGGCCTAAGACTATGAAAGGAGAAGAAGGTCATTAGGTAAAGTCATGGAAAAAGACTTCAATATCTGATGTAGTATGAGATCCAGTATGTAGGATATGGGTTATGATGCATTGCTTGATTTGAGCTAAGGAGCGATCTCACCGGTTGATGGAGAACAAGATCTAAGGATAGATTAGGATCAAATGGTTTGAAATGAATCATCTTTATATGGTTTGATCATGGATAGACTAGACCTAAATTATTGATGCATGTTTTATTGTACGCATGTTATGATCTGGGTGTCACTGATGTCTGAAACAACCGCAAATTCATGATTGAATATGTATAGATCTGCACGCGGGTTGGCTTTGGCGAAAGCACGTATATACGTGGATTTGATTCATCGTAGTAGTGTATACATAATGAAGTATGATGTTTGAAGTTGCAGTTGGGTTTGATTGTTATTGCAGAGTTCTGTAGTCTTCTTTGTGTTCTAGTGACTGTATCGTTGACAGGGTTTCAGTGTTTTAGTGATTCAGAAATTGATGATGCTAGTATTGATTTTTTTGTGCTTCAATGATATTGATGGGTCCAGTATGAAAATTGGATGAAACGTGGCCTTCAGATTATAGTGTTGTGCTTCAGGAGTATCTAGTCTGAAAGTGTATGACACGTGGTACCTCGAGGAAGAAAGAGAAGGTTGTTGCCTTCTGTAGGTCAGCACCTATGTACTAATACATCAGCTAGTACAAGAGCTAAGGGGGTGGTAGCTCCCTTCCAGTAGCAGCTGGAGAACGAGTAAATGTTGGAGAATTTTAGTAGGCCAACACCTACATACCAGTAAGTGGATCGGCTAGTACAAGAGCTAAGGGGGTTGTAGCTCCCTTCCAGCAGAGTCTGGAGAATGAGAGAAGGTTGTAGCCTTCTGCAGGTAGAAGCCTGCGTACTGGTATAAGACTGCACCAGTACAAAAATATTGTAAAATAAGTTTCTTATTAAAAGAAGATAGAGACGACTTGCAGTAGGTGGTTTTCACCCACATTGGGTTTCCACCTTATATCATGTTGTTCATATGTGCTTCTTGTGTGTGATGATTTGTTCTGTTTTACTGCACCTGCTTACTATACATATGGTTAAAGAAGTTCTGATGCAATAACTAAAGATCAACATTTAATGGATTAATTGAATCATAAGTATTATGGATATACGCTAGTTGCATTAGACACAGTTGCGTTGAAGTAGTGTATATGTATCTACTTATGGAAATGAAAAAGTTTTATTCATTTGATAATATTGATTCACCCCCTCCTCTCAGTATTATTTCCAACAATTTTCTATAGGAGTCCCATTCGGTAGGATGGCCCTGTCACCATTGTCTTAGAGAATTTCCTTAGCTCTTATTATTCATCACATGAGAGTGTTATGTTGGAATATTTGAAAATTGAAGTGAGTATGCCTAGAGAGTGCATAATGTAACTTCTTTCTAGGTTCTCTTACTATAAAGGGTGACAGTAAAGTGAGCCTCTAAGTGAGAGGTTGTAGTACCACCCAGGAAGAGACACATGCAAACAAAAAGAGGTATGTCTAGCATGCAACAGAATAGTCCATAGAGAATGTGACAATCATTAAAATTGTAGTACAAGGAAAAACTCGTACACCAACCAGCAGAGCAGCACATACGGATGTGATGGCCATTGTAACTTGTAAAAAATAAAGGTTTTTTCAATATCCTGCGGAGTAGTCCACAAGGACCTGAAAACAATGACAACCAATACAACACATTCCCAACAATTTAAGTACTAAAAAAATTGAAGTAGTTCAACTATCTTAGCATAGGTGAAACAAATATTCATTACAAATGTCGAAAGAATAGTATTACTTACATATACAAAACATGCATAAAAATGTGTTGGCCTTAACATGATTTTGTATTATGAAAAATTTCCAAGACACATATTTACACCATATATCACTAGTCCCGGCTGTGGGACATTGGAGGCACTCCTCGCTCCTCAAATAACTGGCTGAACTCTCAAGGTTATGTGGGAGGAGACCGAGTTAAAAGTCCTCATTCATACAATGGGACGGGTATATATAGCCAAGGGTGGCGCTTGACCCTTGTGACTCTTGGACTTCCCTCATCATCGTTCAACTTCCTATGAATTTTCAACTAACATGACTCTTCATCTTCATGTGTGGGTCCATTGGACTTTCACTTTACATTACATTTAATTACAACATAAATGATAGTAGAATTGTGGCCCTCACAACTCATGACACAATTTGACATGAAACTAGTAACATGGACTAGATTACTATGGTGGAAATGTCAAGCTTCTCTTGTTGTTTGTGATGGATGTGCTCTTGGATGTGCTTTGTCTTTTCCTTGACATGGCTTGATGCTATGGGGTCTTCAATGTTCTTAGTCTTGTAAGATGGTTACGTGCATGTGCTCCTTTTTCTTGCTCTTTCGTGAGCTTCTTTTGTCTGTCCAGTTCTGATGCAATTTCTGTTCAATTCTCGGAAGGAAGTCAAGCTGCTCACCTCTAGGATTTTGTAGTGCAACTATCCTCAAGGAGAACCTCAAGCATTGCATAGTTCCAAGTAGCATATCATTATCACAATCGACTGAGACTGCAAATTGCAACTCAGTTAGGGTCTCGTGAGAGGGGGGTTATCCAGTCAGAAGGGTTTTTAGGAAAGTGGCTAAGTGTGCGAAGAAAGTGTACCCATTAGGACTTGACATTCTAATCAGACATTTGGCATACTTCAACAACATGATGCCATGGACCATTGGGACAATAAGACAAAGAATTTTGCCCTGTGAGACCATCTATAGCTAAGAGCGACAAGTGTGACACTTAAGAGAGACGTTCAGATGACCGTGACAACACTTGTGTGATAGTGCTTACAACTTTGTGTATGACTGATATAGATGTATACATAGCTAGGACAACTCAAACAAATATTGGAAAATCTTCGAAATCAACAGAATAGGACAATAAGTCATGAAAAATAAATTAGCATGCCAAAAGATGACATTTGGTCAAACAAGAAAAAGTGGTGAAAAGACTCAAAGGGAGCTCATGGACTGAGCCTAAATGTTTGCAACCATGATGGAAAAACCAAAGAAGGCTCCAAAATTTGGATACTACCCAAAATATCAGAGGGTGTTGTAGTCACTATAATAGGTGCCTCAGAGGCACTACCTAGTATGGATTATGTTACCGATTAACATAGGGAGTGAAAATGCATGGCTTCAAAAATGCATATTAGGCAGGGAGTCTATTTGTCTGAAAGATTACATCAGGAGAAATTTTTATTTTTAGCTCTATAGCAATCTTCTATTACAGCGAGAACATAATGTTTTTTGCACTAAGCTCAGTAGAAGTTGAACACATGGTTGAAAGTTAAGAAAGATGTGAGGAGATCTGGATGAGAAAGGTACTTGTGGGATTCTTTGGTCTCGTGATGGATCCAACTATGATATATTGTGATAATAAGATTTGAATTAGTCTCTCTGACAATCTGGTATTTCATAATCAATCCAAGCATATAGATATTTATTATCACCATTTGTGGGACTATGTGAAGAGGAGGATAATGTTTCTATAGTACATTCCAACTCAATAATAAGATTTTGATATCTTGAAAAAGGCTTTGTCAAGAGGGCAGCTTCAACTCCACAGGTGCATGATAGGTGTGGTTGATAATCCCTTTCTTTCGAAGAGGGAGTGTTGAGAAGTGTAGCAAGAAAGTCTCAATTTGAATTAGCGTTGGTAAAATAGAGAAACTTCAAAATTTACAGATCAATAGACAAATTGGAGGCAATGTACTAAGGTGACATGGATCTTGTCATTAAATTAGTTTAGTAAATTTGAGTTAGTTGGATCGGAGTTTAGATTGCATGCGTTGATTGTTACTTTATAGAAATCTGGTTCAGTTATTTCTAGTTGTACTTAGCTAGACTTTCTCTAAAAGTGAATAGAACTAGTTGGAGGTCAATGGTGTAGTGGGACAATAATCTAACTCAAAGATCATCTAGCTAACTATTCAATCAACCAAAATAGGTCATGCATACAAGGAATTAAAATGTGTAACCTATGGTAGAGATTCCAAGGCAGTGTAGCATTACTTGTAGAATAGTATTGAGTGTATAGCCATTACATGTAATCAATGATTAATCCTTCGGAATTATAGAATTATTTTGGAGGAAATTCCTAAAGAATAAGGGCTAATTTCCTCAACATTTATGCAAGAAAATAAGAGGCTAGGTGAGATGATTTTAGGCTAAGTGTTGGCCAGATTTGTTCATTGAGAGGAGAGAGAACAATTCTTCTTTTAAATTTTGAGCATAGAGTTGGAGTAGCCCTTTTCATAATTCATCTATTCAAATGATTAATGCAAACATGTTTAAGGAATTTTTACCAATTGGTTTCCCCTAAATACATCTATGTACTTGTGTATGTGATTGATGTATGTTTGGGAATGTTGTTCTAAATTGTGAATTAATTTATGGAGAGTGGTAGAGTAGAATTCTATCCCTTGATTTAGATTAAATTTCTTGATCAGTTGCAATTCTATAGCTGATTTTCTACGATTAGTTCTCATTTCCCATAGGCTTACAAAAAGTATAACTAAGAAAATGAAATAAAATTTATAAATCCTAAAAGCATTCCATAAATCACCCATAAATCATTCCATAAATTAGATTTTCCTAAATCCTAAAATCACTTCATAAATCGTCCATATATCATATTTTTCTAAATTCTAAAACCACTCAATAAGGACTGTATAAATGACCCAATCTATCCCTAAAATCTCTCATGATTTTCAATGTAGATTTTCTTTTCTCTTATGGAAAAAATATCACTTATCCATAGCTTTTATAAATGGAGGAGCAGAGAGGAGTTCAAGTGGATACATCCACTCAGGTAGAACCATCCAACAGAAGGCGTGAATGTTACTACCTTGACAGGATTATGGACGAGTCAGTTTGGTGGGACAATCATCTGTCAACTATTAGAGGCCCTCCTTATAGTGCCATAAACTTTGACAGTGATGAACCC
>APFE030780507.1:968-25306 GCA_000404065.3 Pinus taeda
GTCCTCAGGTAATTGTAAAGGTTCCACTTCAACAACAAATAAACCAGTAATAGTAGGAGTAACTGGAATCGCAGTACGTACCGGTATAGGCAACTCTGGTAAATCAAATGAACCAGAATTTTGTGATGTAATGGACTCAGTCAAACGAGACCGCTTTCGCCAACTAGGTGTAGCTTCAGGCGGTAAAGGAGGTTTACTCACTGTCCAACCAGAACGATGGGGTAAAGGTTTATTTTCTTCCACGATTACTGATTGATTTTATTATAAAAATAAATAAACAAAAAGAGGGTAATCTAGGCAAAAGAATTACGAAGTAACTATGAACTGCAATATACCGCCTCGGAGGAGCCAAGGACTTAACATACGTGTAGGTAATCTCCCCGAATCTTATTTTTGGTGTATCACATTATAGAAGGTGGCCGACTCGGTTACCTATGGATGGATAACAACCTGATGTAGTCCTCCAAATATACACAAAACTATGTGGAGGCCCAATATGTGTTAGCATTGTCTAATGTGAAACCGCATAGTGAGAGCATTCCCTTATACTTTTCATACTATAACACCACCTAATATACCCGAAAGTACGTGGACGAGCTACGATATACTTACGTACGTGGAATGAGGTATCACACTCGAAATGTATCGCAAACCGTTAGCGACAACTGCTATGTTTAACAACGCCAAAACACTTCTCTAGCCTAGACCTCTAAATGTTATGCGTTAAGTTACAATGCTCCATTAGGTTAATTGAGATAAATTTAGTTGATATTGTTTAAAAATTTGCCTTTCAAGTTCATCACGTGATGTTTTTGAAACTCCTAGAATGAAACTAAGATGGGAAACATTCTTTTCATTTGATTTAAACAATGAAAACCATAACTAAAAGGGATAGAGCAATCAGAATCTTTAAACAAAGAGCATACAGCACATCTAATGCAACTTTACCTATACCATTCGTACAAGCACACACAAACTTCTAAATGCATTATGCATGTTTTTATTTTCATTCCTTTAGTGTTTAGATGAAAATAAAGAAACTAAATGCACAAACGATTAATCAATGCTTTTCACAAGAAACGAAGACTTTACAACAGTTTCTTTTTCAAAGAAATGAAGGCTTTATGACAACTCTTTTTCAGAAAAGTAAATACTAATCAATGTAAGCTAACTTTAGGATTGATTCAACAATGATAAAGAAAAATTAAAGAAATATTGAACAAACAAAGCCAAAGTGGGCATGGAAAAGAAATGCTAATTTGGACTTCAGGGACAGAGAAACATTGACCATTTAGCAAAAAAGATGTGAAACCGTTTGGAAAATATCAAGCAAAAAGATGGTTTTTTGGCTTGACAGGGATGAGCACAGCCCTGAGTGCGAGACAGTGTGTTGCAAAGCACTGTCTCTAGGCTAAGGCTATTCTGCAGCACACTGTGTCGAGAACAATAGTGTGTTGATGCCAGAGAGTACTATTAGCACACATTTTGACCAAACAAGCTTCAAAATGAACTAATATAGGTAAATGAACTCAAGCAAAGTCTACTGGTGCTGCTAAGACAAGGGATAACTACCATGAACGATGGTCGTTCCCCTGTGGAGTCGCCAATTTGTTATAGGGAATTTATACCTATGGATAATTATATATTCCCTAATTGGGTACTTACACTTAGAACAACTGAAGTAAAGATGTTTAACCTTTTCCTACAATAAACAAATAATATAAAAGAACCTACTTGTGATCCTTCACTTCGTTTAATTTCCTTTGAGTTGCTCCTGTCACTCCCACTCAAATACAATTCGCTCAATTGGTACCTACCAACATAAATAGAAGATGACAACAATCAAATCATATGATCTATTTATTGTAAACAAATAGAATTGACAACATTTGAACATGCATTCATCATACATATAGAAAAAAGTATTGGAAAAGGAACAAACAACTTTATTGATTGATAGAAAGAGAAGTTACACCCAATGTCGTTCGATCTCGTGTCACTCATCCAGCTTAGTCCAAGCCCTCATCACACCAATAGAAGCATCAATTCAGCAACATAACATTACTTTGACAATGATTTCAAGTCTCTAAACCAATAGTATTTCTCTATATTATCCAAGCTCCTTGTCTCTATGATGGGAGGCCAATTTATAGATGAATGCAAACAGTTTTTTCATTAATATGGCATTGAATGGTTTTACATAATTGGATTATTAGTTTCCATGTTCAAAGGGATGAGAGGATAGAGGATTAGATGATCCAAGGCTATCCTAAGTCGATCTCATCTTGATAGGATAGGAGTTGGGTTTCTTCTAGAAGGCTCTAGAAAGGAGAAATATACTTAGGATCAAATGAACATTTCGAGGATTCTCTCCCATCACAGGCTTGATTGGGCTTAGGTGCTCTGCAACTCAGCCTTGAATGGCTACCTGGTCCGCAGAGCACTTACCCCTGACTAGGGGTGCACTGGTGACCCAAGGAAGCACTTCATCAAGGTTTTAAGTCAGGAAACTCTCACGGATTAAATCACTCAATGAGATGGCATGTCTAGGGCATGTAGCAACTGAATTAGAGTTTGATAGACCATGTTTACTAAGATCTAATCATCGGGAGAGATGTGCCCAAACAGACCTGTAATAATGTGGTAAACTAAGTCAATAGGAATTATCACCCACCTTTTCCAATATCTCAAAGGAACCATACCTTAGAGCCTTGATTTTCTTACCAGGCCTTTGCAGACTCTCCTTGTTCAACTATAGCCATACTTTGTCTCCCACCTTGAATGATTTCTCTGTTATGTGTTGATCATCCTAGTCTTATACTTCTCCTGTGACTTTTGCAATGTTTCTTGTACCTGTATATGGATCTGCCTAATCTTCTCTATAAATTTTTCAACCCTTAAAGCATCTCCTATAAGATATTCCCTCACTCCTCCTTGCTCCACATATGAAATATCCAAACGTGAAGGTGGAAATATCCAAAACAAGTCTCAAATGGGAACTTTCCTATGGAAGTGTGGACTAATTTGTTATAAGAACATTGTATATATAACAGATTTTCATCCCAGGTCTTTCGATGCTTTTGGTTGTATCCCCTCAGAAGTTGCACCAAATTCATGTTGACTACTTCTATCTTCACATCTCTCTGTGGATGGAATGTTGTAGATAACTTCAACTTTGTGTCCATCTTATCCCAAAATGTAGTCCATAATGCACTAAGAAATAATGTAGTATGTTGTTTCATATTGCTAGCCTTGCTGGTACAACAAAGCATGCATCCTATTATGAACCTAGCTACTTTCTATTGCATCTTGTGCTAATACACATACCTCTGAAAGTTAGCCATGGCTTTCCCTACACCAAAGTTCCCTGCAATCTTGGAGGTGTGAGCCTCTCTAATCAGTTGCAAATTCTCACTTTTAGGAGCACATAACTTATCCAGCCTGTAGACTATCCCATATTGGAGATAGTAGTCAACGGTTCTATCACCATCGTGCACATGACTCTGACTCTATAACTCTTGATCCACCTTCTTGGAGTCCTCATCTTCTAAATATGTCTCTTTGTATGCATCATTGGTGAATGGCTCCATGTGCATAAGATCCCCCAAAGTTGTAATATTTGATGTGGGTGGCCTTGAAACCATATCCACCAACTTGTTTGTGTTTCCATTCTCATGCTTGATCAACAAATGAAACTGTTGTAAAAACCCCATCCACTTCTAATGCATGGTCTATTGTAGCTTACTTTGGGCTTGCAAGTACTGTAACGGCTAGTGATCTGTGTGGATTATTGTCTCCTTTCCCATCAGATAGTGCTTCCACTTCTTCACATCTTGCACCATGGCATAGAGCTCCTTATCGTAGGTAGGGTAGTTAAGAACTGCACCATGAAATATTTCTGAATGGTAGCAAATAGACCATCCTCCTTGCATCAAGATATCTCCCATAGCATAGCCACTCATGTTTGTCTCCACTTTAAAGGGTCACTACAAGTTTGGTAATGCCAGAACTAGTGCTTGAGTGATCTTCTTCTTAAGCTCCTTGAAATCCTTATGCTGACCTTTTCCCCACTGGAAATTCGTGCCACTTGTTCTTATGGCATGGAGTGGTAATGCTACCACTGAAAAATAAAGTTATGAATTTCCTCAGGTAATATGCTACCCCAATGAAACTCCTGACCTCAAAAACATTAGTAAGTATCATCCATTTCATGATGGCCTCCATCTTGCAAGGATCTATCTTCAACTCTCCCCCACCAATCACATACCCTAGATACATGAAACACTGTTGTGCAAAATCACACTTCTTAAGATTTGCTAGCAGCTGATGCTTCTCCAATGTTTCCAGCACCTGCATCAAATGTAAAATATGCTCCTCCTAGGTAGCACTCTATACTAGTATATCATCCAAAGAGACAATAAAAAATAAATCTATAAAAGGGCGCAGTATATCATTCATTAATATCATAAACACAATAGGTGCATTACATAGGCCAAATGTCATAACTAACCACTCATACAAACCTTTCCTGGTTTTGAAGGAGGTCTTCTAGGTATCTTCTTCTTTGACTTAAACCTAGTGATATTTTTGGCTGAAGGGGGCCTGACCCAGGTTCAGAGTTATTCGCACCAACCAACAAAACCCTAACTATTGGCCCTTTTGGTAACAACCTGCGTAGTGCAGGCTGTAGTCTCACTCGAAGAAGTACTAGGGGATGCTAGAACTATATTTTTGCATCCATAGGCATGTGTGATGGTCTTCCTAAGGATATTATAATTTAGATCTATCTTCATGTAGATATATTCCTTCCGACTGCGAACTACTGCAACTCTATCGAAATGACCTTTGCGAACATACCTAATTATACTTAACATGCATAAAAGATACAGATTCACTACTTTCATGCAATAAACTATATATTCTGAAGCCCTTATGACCTAGATCTATTGTCGCACACATCTATCCTTTTCGAATAATTAACTAATGCAGATCTATATAACAACTTCTCGATCTCTACGAAGGAGGTTAATTATACTTATTGTGCCTAAACATTACATATCCATTCGTTTCGTGCAGAAATTAAGCATTAATTCACATAAAACAGATCATAGAGTGAAGATACATAAACTTAAACATAAGTAAATAAACAAGGCACATGTGCACATATTCAGCTCAAAATAGTATTTATGTAAACATTTAGGTACAGACTTATTATCCCTGTGCACCCAATTGCATGGGCCTGCGGACTCAGCTGTGAACTTACCAAGGTGTCTGCGCACTCATTTGCAGGAGCCTTCCCCTTTCGCCTAAGTACGAAAAAAAATCCTACCTTAGTATCTTTCCCTTACAATTATTCTTCACCAAAAGTTGTCCTCCTAGACTCGCTATGAATCAACCAGGTATAGCCTTTTCATTACAATATCATGGTCTACAGACCATGGGCGGGTCTCAAAACCATCCTATCACCTACCCATACAAGGGACTAATGCCCCTTTGACTCTTACTTAAATTCATATTCAACTTCCATATTTTGCAGAGATTTTACATTCTTTCACAGAAATTATTACAAAAATTGACTTAACTGACAAAATTTTACCCCAGGGACCCTATCCCAATAGGCCCCCAACACAAATATGGTGACTTACCCTCGAGTCACTCAACAGGCTTCTCCACTTTATTGCGGAGGTCACTGAACTCCAGCTTCAATACTTCAAGGTCTGTTGTGCTCTCTACTGCGGCCTGCTCCTCTTCTTCGACCAACCTCTCTATAGTTGGCCCCTCCATCATGAGGCACATGGTCCTTTATGTCTGCTGGAAAGTCTTCAGCTTTTCCTGGATGGCCAGAATAATATGTCTTGCTTCCTCTGTCCATGGTTGAATTTGAGCCTTCAAAACTCCTTCTTTGTGTTGCAACTCCTCAACCTATGCCTGCAACAGCTCCATTTCTTGTAAGCACGTGAAGCGCTCGACTAGCGCTAATGTAGGCGTAGTCGCCCTAATCTCATCAACTTACTGTTGTGCCTCTCTGATCTCTATACACAGTCGCTCCAGGTTTGAGTCCTCTTGCAACATAGTCCATAACTCTATTGTGTTTTCAAAAAGACCATTGCAGCACGATACTTCATTCTCCAAAATAGACATGTGCTCTCTAATGGTTGTGTCGCACTGCTCCCTGACCTCTGGTGGAGTAGTCGGCTGTAGTTTCAATTACAGTTTCAAGACCTTCAATTGAAAATCAAAAGTAACTTAGCCTAACTCATCCTTAGACTGTCACACTGTAGTGACCAATTTATGAATCTTTGATAAAGTTATTGCATCCTTTCGAATGTGTAGTTTTGGTACTGAATTACACGCTTGTGTAATTGCGGCTTCTAGGCTCTGGCTTCGTGCTACTAGCTCTTCTTTTTCCTTAAGAGCCTAAGACTTTTCGGCAAATATCTGCTCATTGTTCATTTTGGCTTCGCTAGTTACTGATAGCGCACACTTTTCTTTAATCTGAAGCTCATCTGAGACCCCTTGATGAAGTGTGTGGAGGGTCTGAAGGGGCAGTGTGGCTAAATTTATACCCATGCCTATGATATTTCTGAGCTGAGCATTATCTTCCTCTGACTCTGCACGTAATGTCCCTTTTAACAAGGGAATGACTTTGAGGTCCAGAGTATGTTCTGTTTCCATTACAATCTTGCTCGCTTACTGCAGGCTCACTTGAACCCTGTTCGCTTGTCCCATGCTTGCCTGAATTCTACCTATTTCAATCTGTGACTCGCGCAGATCCTTCTGGACGTTCCTCGATGTCTGCATGTACTGCTGCCAAAATTGAGTCCACAACTCTATCGTTGTGTCGTGGACTTTATCCTTGATCTCATCCAAGCCCCCTTTAGTGAGGACCATTAGATCCATGTGTGCATGTTTGTCGCATTTTTGCTTCTTTCTGCATCCTGAAGTCATCTCCTTGGTCCACTTCTGCAATTTGAAGGGAGTGTTATGCTCATCACCCCCGCCTCCTTCCTGCTCTTCAATATGCTAGGAAGATGATGCTTCGACTTCTACTGTGGCCTCTTTTGCAATGTGCTATTTATTGGCAGTTGCCTTAGTAGCAACAACTTCTTTCTTTTTCTCATTGGCCAACTCCCGTGTTGTTGCTTGCTTTCCTCATGTAGCCCCCTTACTGTGTTTTCCTCTTCTTCGGGCAGTGTAGTTTATAGTCCCGCTCTCTCTTGTAGTTGCTTGGAGCGCTAAGTTTGTCCTGGTACCATGTAGTCATTGTGTAGGGGCAGGATCCCCTATATACAACTTCAACCAACTTCCATTCACCCTTCCAAGGAACAATTTTCCATTTAGCTTCGCAAGCATAATTGTGCCACCATCCGTGATTTCCTTGACAACATATGGGCCTAACCAATGTGTTTGGAAATTGCCCAGAAACTTTTTGAAATTACTATCATAGAGCAAAACCAAATCGTTCACCTTGAAAGTGTGTAGATTAATATTCCTATCATGCCAGGCCTTCTCACGTTCCTTTTTCACTTGCTGGTGAAATCCTGCAAGAAACCAGTGTTCTTCCAACTCCATCAACTGCGCGAGCTGTTCCTCCAAGGTCTCGTGATCCACCAACTCTATCAAAATAGTAATGCACAAGCTTGGCACAATATATTCCATGGGCATCACTGCCTCAATCCCATAGACCAACCTAAATGGAGTTTGGCCTGTCAACTTCTTGCACGTCGTCCTATATGCCCATAGAACCACTGGGATGCGTTAATCCCAATTGTTTCTCTTCGTGTTAAAAACCTTTGTCAACGCATTCTCTAGAATCTTATTGAATGCTTCCACTATACCCTTAGCTTGGGGATGATAATGCATACTCTTTTGATGGTAAACTTGGAATTCTTCAAGCATCGCGCTGATTGTTTCATTTAGGAAATGCATACCCCTATCACTCATCAATATCTTATGGCACCCAAACCACGTTAAGACATATTCAAACAGGAACATCACAGTTGTAGCAGTAGTACAATCCTTCACTGGTTGCGCTTTTGCCCATCTAGTTAAGTACTTCATCGCAGTAATGATGTATTGTGTGCCTATCTTCCTTCCCGATGGTTGTATCAGACCTATAAAGTCAATTGCCCAATTTTCAAATACTTGTAACAAAACCTAAGGGTTTAAGGTAAATTCATCTCTTCACAAAGGCTTTCCCGTCCATTAACAAGCATCGCACGCTTTACAAAATGTCTTAGAATCTTTATGCATTGTTGGCCATCATAACCCTGCATGTAAAATCTTCTGCGCATTCGCTCTACTTGCATAGTGTCCTCCCGCCACTCCTTCATGTGCCTCAGTGAGGATAATAGCATGCTCAAACACCATAACATATCAGCGTAATATTTCATATGTTCCCATCTTATACAAATGTCCCTCTATAACAGAAAAAATCAATTGCGCGGACCACTAATTCCTTTTTCTATTAAGTAGAATAGCCTTCCAGGACTACACATGTGGTTAAAACTGAATGATATCAGAAAATTGGTCATCCTCAATGCGCATATCAAATATTTACGCATCCATTAATCCTTCTTCCAAATTGGTTGGTTCTTCACCTGTCTCGATTCGGCCTAGGTGATCTAGTCCTACGTTCAACCATCTAGGCTTGACTATTACCTCAAAGTTATACTATTGGAATAGCAACAACCATCTACAAATCCCCCCCCAACACAAGCTTGTTGACTAGGTATTTGAGAGCGGAGTGATCTGTGTACATTTTGAAATGTGCGCCCAAAAAATAATGTCGAAACTTTTGCAGTGCATAGACGATTGCCAGCCTTTCGCACTCTATAGTGGAATAGTTATTTTCGGCTTTTGACAGTTTCCTACTTCCAAAGGCTATTGGATGATCAATATCACCTTCGTGAGGCTGCGTTAACACCGCACCCAGCACAATAAATGAGGCATCAACATGCACATGGAACTCTTTCTTCCAATATACAAAATACTAAGATGGGTGTAGTCACCATCTTGCCCTTTAACAGAACAAGACTCTGTTGACACTCCTCATCCCAAAAAAAAGTCACATCCTTATTTAAATGTTTCTCCATCGACACGGTTATCTGGGCATAATACTTGATAAACCTCTTATAGTAGTCTGTGTGGCCCTGTGTTGAACGCAACTGCTTAACATTCTTGGGAGCTTCTAAATTCACAATCACTGCTATCTTCGTAGGGTCTACCATCAATCCCTACTTACATACTACATGGCCTAGCAAAATTCAAAAAGGCACAAAGAATATACATTTCTTCAAGTTCAGCGTGATCTGGTATCTACGACATGTATCCAACATGAGGCATAGATTTGCATCATGGTGCTTCACCAAATGGAAAATAGTCCAGTCATCAAACAATACCTCCAAGAATTTATGAATAAACTCCTTAAACGATGAGAATACTACTCTGGAGAAGATTGCGAGCACATTCTTCAACCCAAATGGTGTTACTATATATTGGAAGCATCCCCACTCTGTCGCAAAGGTTTTCTTGCTACGATCCTCCAGCGCGATCTTAATTTGATGGTAACCTGAGACCCCATCAGTTAATGAATAAGCTTCTTGCCCTCCAACATTTTCTAGAACATCATCTATGAATGGGGTTGGAAACAGATCATGCACACTTGCATCGTTCAGCTTCCTCAGATCTACGCATATCCAAATTCCACCTTGTTGTTTCTTTTCCTGGACAACCATTGGGCTTACCCAATCATATTCTTCTACCAGCTCAATAATTCTGGCCTCCATCATTTTGTCCAATTCCTTGTGCACCTTTTCTTTATACTTCAAATTGAGCCCATAAGGTCTCTGCTTTATAGGCTTTGCGTCTAGTTTCAAAGTAATTTTCATAACTCCCAAGTCTCCTATAATACCCTTCAGATTTGAGAACTTCGTTGGGAATAGACCTTGGTATTCACGTAGCAGTTTGGCCACCTTATCGACTACATCTTCATCCCAATAGTCTCATATCTTCGCGAACTTAGGCTCCACATCGGATCTAATATTTACTTGTTGGGTTTTCAGTGCCTCTGTTACATCAGGGTTCTCTATTTGAGGACCCTTGACCTCGCGGTGCCCTTCTGTTTCTAAATTGTTGATTTTTCTTGGATCATCTTCTTCTTCTTCAGCAGTCACATTGTAGCATTCCAGCGTGTGGCGCAATTTTGTACTCCAATATGGTTGTACCCATTCCATTGGTTCTTCAGGAATTCTAAAGATGGCGGCCTTAATTTCTTGTAGCACTTCATCAATGTATTCAAATCCATCCTCAAAGTTGAAAGTTAATAAGAAGCTTTCCCTCAAGATATCTCATTTGTTCCTCCCATGGCATAACTCTATTTCTAAATACCAATTCATTGGAATAGTATCTAAGGTGGGACAGAAGATATGCACCCGCTCTGGCTGCAGCTCTTCTCCCTAAGATTTAGTCCACCATGCCAAGTGTTCGTGCGGATCATCGTTCCCACTATATTTCTCAGCCATCCGGGAATATCCAAACCGCAACTTCATCATCTACTTGTATTCCTTCCAATCAACGAAGCTTTCCTTATGTGTACCCCATACAGGTGTCCCATCGGAATAATCTTCTGCTAATTATCCATGCGTAGTTGTATAGGAGACCATTGTAGCGTAGGTCTCCCCATCCTTTCCCATGTTGTTTTAGGCAATACATTTGCATCACACCCCACATCCAAGATTACTTGGTCCATTTCATACTCACTTATCTACGCGATCAGCCTCATTTCACACCCTGTCCGCTTCTTATGCTTACCTAGCTTCCTTATAGTGCGTTGTTCTGAAACAACCTTATTATTACCTATACAATTTTCTATCAATTCCTGCATCCCTTCTACTACCTTCTTATCACCCAGCAACTTCATACAGGTCTTCAGGAAAGTAGCGAACAAAGAAGAATCCACATCTTGCACTTCGTTGTTCCTAGCTAATTTCTCTTGACTTCCAGACATAGAAGCTTTAGCGCAACTCTTTTTAGTCTCCATAAAAGTTTATTTAGCCCGATTGAGGTCAAACCCAACTTCCTTTTCAGTGACCTTGCACACCCATCCTTCGGTCTCTAGTTGCTTCCCCTTATCTTCTCCTATGGTCATACCACTGCGCATTACTATATTAACATTGTGATCTTCTTCGCGAGGTTTCGCCCTCATCATCTGGATATTATGTGTAGGTTGTTGGGTCTGCGTATTCTTTTCTTGCATCTTTTCTATTAGGATCAAGAAATATTCTATCACATGGTTGAACTTTCTGCAATATTGACAAGATGGATGTGTTGGGTTCTGACATTCGCGTGCAAAACGCCCAGCTTCGCCACAGTTATAACAAATAACTTATCCATGACCTCTACGAGCCCCTCCTCCTCTTCCTCACCCACGGCCTTGGAATCCTCCACGCCCTGATCCTAAGTTTTATTTTCTGCCTGCATTCGGTAGGTAGGGGTCCTATCCATCACTAGTTCATAACTTCGACAATGCACTCATCATGACCTACATATTTGCAAAAATTGCAAAACATCTGTTAGGAGGTATGTACAAACTTCTGCAGTAGATCAGAATTGTTCGTCGCATGTTGTCCTATGACCTGACAAATAGCGCACCATGACATTGCTCTGACGCTTGTCCCAATGGTATTTTCTGGCATCAGGGGGACAGCCCCCCCACCAATAAGACAATTCTGATAAACCGGACAATGGTCCTTATCGTGACCATGGCCCTTGCATTTCAAGCACCAAACTTCTGCGCAAACTTTAGGCTGGGATTCATTTCCTTTCTTCAGGGTATGCAACTCCAGGTGCAGACTTTACAGCTGCAAGTGAATCTGTTATACTCCAATGTTTATATCTTGTATTGGCTAGGCTTCCAACCTCATCGTGATCTCCACACATTCTTCTTGTGTTGATATTTTCTACTGCAATAACGGTAATCTTAGGTGGGGCAACAATGAAGCAATGTACCACTCTTTGTGTTGTTCATTTGTGATGTTCATGTTAGCCTTCCTGATCAGGCATTTTAGCCTCTGATCTAAATCCCATGAGGATTCATTCACCACTTGCTTTATCTCCTTAAACTCTGTAACAAACTACACCTGAGATTTAGGCTTATTAAACTCATTGTTCAACGTTTGTTGAGTATATTCTAATGTCGCATCACGGTAATCTTGACAGTACTTGAAATACCAAGTCAGCACTCTATCCTGTAGCATTATGACCAGTTATGCTTTCTTTAGATTATCATCAGTGATATACTGCACTATCCACACAGCATCTGCAATGAACCAGAATTGTTCGGGGTCTTCGCTTCCCACCCCTTTGAATATCAGCATCTTCATTTTGTTTGCCATGTTGAATGGTGGAAGTGGAGGTGGAGGTGGAGGTGAAGGTGTAGGTGTATGCGGTGGGGGTGGAGGTGGAGGTGGAGTGGATGGATGAGGTATCAACAAGATACCCTGGCTTACCAAATCCAGTGCACTTCGTGGTGTATTCATAATAGTTCCTTTGTCATTGCTTGATGAGGATCCCAATAATGGACTATATTTAGAGCCTGATTTTTCGTTCCTTCTGAAGGGTTTTCCGCTTCTCATAGTCCTGAACATCAAGGTAATGGAAAAACCCGCTTTTCACACAACATCATCTTAATCCAATTTTTTAGAGATTTTAAGTACTTACCTCAATGTCCTTTGAAGATCTTGCACTTTGCTTCATTATAACTAATAGCCGTATCGATTGCGAGCTCAATAACAAATCCTTTGAGTATGAAATCAATCCAATGATCAACGGTCTGCATGATGTTGTTTTTCGAAGCTTTCAGACGCCCACCAAATTTGGAGTCCACACAATAGGGTCATCAAGTCTCCATGTACCCTAACTGTCTACCAATCTAGATAGCCACTCATGCAGTTCGCAAGGGAAGAAACAGACAAATTTCTTTGTTTCATCTGATTATAGGTATCTATTCAACCATTATTTCTTGGATAACCTCAGGTTTCTGTTCTCATGAGCTGTGAACGGATGTTCCTTTCGATCAAGCCACTTCTCAATTTCCTTCTTAGTAGGGAACCACTTATTTGACATCACACGTTCCTCATATTGATCTCAATCCTAGCAATGGAACTAATTGTTGGCTTAAGGGGGTCTGGTCTAGGTTCAGAGTTATTCGTGCCAACCAAAAAAACCCTAACTGTTGGCCATTTCGTCAACAACCTGCATAGCGCAGGCTTCTGTCTCACTCGAAGCAGTATTGGGGGATGCTAGAACCAGTTTTTTGCATCCAGAGGCCTATGTGATGGTCTCCCTAAGGATATTATAGCTTAGATCTACCTTCGCACAGATCTATTCCTTCCGACTGCCAACTACTGTAACTCTATCGAAACGACCTTCAGACCTTCATGAAGGTACCTGATTGTAATTAACATGCACAAAAGATATAGATTCACTACTTTCAAGCAATAAAATGTATATTCTGACACTCTTATGACCTAGATCTTTCGTCTCACAGATCTAACCTTTCCAAACATTTAACTAAAGAAGATCTATCTAACAACTTCCCAATCTCTGCGAAGGAGGTTAATTATACTTATTATGCCTAAACATTACAGATCCATATGTTTCGCGCAAAAATTAAGCATTAATTCACATAAAACAGATCATATAGCAAAGATAAATAAACTTAAACATAAGTAAATAAACATGGCACATGTGCACAGATTCAGCTCAAAACAGTCTTTATGTAAACATTCAGATACATACTTCTTATCCCTGCACACACAACTGCAAGGGCCCGCACACTCAGTTGCAGACTTACCGAGGTGTCCTCACACTTAGCTGCAGGAGCCTTCCCCTTTTGCCTAAGTGTAGGAAAAAAACTTCTGCTACCTTAGCACCTTGCCCTTACAATTATTCTTCACCAAAAGTTTTCCTCCCAAACTCGCTATGACTCAACTATATATGTTATGAAACTAGCTCACAAAAAGATAGAAAACATAGATCGACGACTTAAAAATTAGTGTCTTTAAGGGGGGAACCTCCTTTACATTGCATAAATGAACAATTCTTGGATGATACAAATGGCAAGACCTCCGTTCTATATATAGGAGTCTAAGGGGTCCCAATACAATCTGAGCTTACATAACAATAATATTTTAGGGTACAACAATAACAATAGTGGGCTTCTATGGGGCATAATAATAACAACATGGGGACTATATGGGCACAATAATACAATAAAGGGGTTGCACTAATAACAATAAGGGGTTACACTAGTAGTATAGGGACCTAACATGCCCCTCTTCTTCAAAAAGTTTTGTCCTCAATGCTCGAGTAGTTATGGACGATTCTATATAAAATTATCATCCTCCCATGTAGAATATTCAGTGGGTAAGTTCCTCCACTTGATGAGATACTCTGAAATTGATCGATTTCGTAGATGTCAATTTCTTGTTTTTGTGACTGCTTCAGGTTCCAATATGATTTTTCCTTCCTCGTCAAGTTCTGGTCATATTGTTTGAACTGGGATCTTGTCACCTATCACCTTCATTAAGCATGAAACATGGAAAACTGGGGGCACTCAGGAAGATGTAGGAAGCTCCAATTTGTATGCCATATTACCAATATTTTGCAGCACCTTGTAAGGACCATAGTACTTTGGTGATAATTTATTATCCTTCTTAGCTTTCTTGAGGGACATTTTTTTGTATCGTTGTATTCGTAAAAATACTCAGTCGCCTATATCAAAACATGTTTTTCTCCGATGTTGATCTGCCTATTGTTTCATTTGGTTCTGTGTGAAAATGAGGTTATTCTTTTTCTTCTCGATATGTCCTTATATCTTGAGAGTTTGAGGAGTGGTAATTCCTACCAATGCATTACAAGATATGGTCAGATTAGTTTCTTCTTTCTATGGGGTTCGTTCCTGGTTTATATACTCTTCTTTTGACATTTCTTGATCCTTTTCTTCCTCTTCTTCACAATCAATGTAAAATAATTTCTTCTTAGCACACTTATGATCTTTTAGTGTATTTTTTATCACAATTGTAACAAAGGTCGTTTTCTCCTTTTTATTCCAATTGTTTTGGTGTCAACCTTCTAGGTTGTGGAAGGCTAGGAGCAGCAATACTTCCATCTTTATAATTGTGAGTGGTAGGATTTCTTGTTTCCATAACTTTGCTTTCAATATTTCTTTCCAACGTGAATGCCTTTTCCAATGAATCAGGTTCCCAAAGACGAACCTCATGTTGAATGTTATACTTTAAAGTCCCTATGAAGACATCAATCCTTTGCTTCTATGGAATATCATTTACCCTTATATTCAATTTTGGAAGTCCTCAATGTGTTATGCCATTGAACCCTTTTGTTTGAGATTTATCAATTGGCTAAAGAAGGTGTTTCTCTTTGTATCCTCATAATGTGCTATCATTTTCTCCATGAAAATTGAACAAGTAATAAGTAGTTTACGAGAAAAAATCTCTTTATACCATAATAATTGATTTGGTTCTAAATATAAAAATGCAATACGTACCTTCTGTAATAGTTGCACATCATGTAGATCAAAATATTTCTCCATCTGTAGTATCCATGTTATGGATCCTTGCCATCAAAATTCCTCATATCGATCTTTGGAATATGGCGGGTCTTCAATCCAATGTTAGATTCTATGAAATCATGATTAACATTTATTTTTTTTCTCATCATGAGTTTCATCTACTACCTTTTCGTCATTAGGAGGTCTTTCTTATAGCAGCTTTGTCCCACCTTCCTTCAAACCTTCCATGTCTTTCTTCAAATCTTCCATGCCTTTCTTCAAATCTGCTTCCATACCATCGATATTAGCTTCCATGTAACATATAAAACTATTTATCTTAGCTTTGATCGCATTCTTAAAATAATCCATCCAACTTTTCTTACTATGTGTTTCTATTTTCTTGATTCGAGTCATTATTTTTCTTGCTTTTAGGAGCTCGATATTTAAATGACTATAACTCTATAATTTCAGATCTTCAAGTTCTAAACTTTTGGCCTGTGGTAGCCCTCTGAATCCTCCTTTTAACCCCACCAGTCTGATCAATATTGGATTCTTAAATAAAGTGTTAAGCCAAATCTCCTATGGTGACCTGGTTATAGACTAGTTCAGTAGAGCGAACTTGTATGACCTGCCATGTGTCATTGTTTTGACCTTAGGACCTAAAACCGATACACAAAAAACTGCAGGCCATCCTATTTCTGTAAATGTTTACAAAATTTCAATATTATTCTCAGAGAGAAAGTTATGACGATTTTACCCAGGTCACCTGTTTGTGATGTAATTCGGGATCCTACAAAAACACTAAATGTCTTGGACCATATCTCCATAAATATAGCGAAACAAGATCTCGAATTTGAGTCTGAGATTTATCACGATTTCAGCTCAAATGGGTTTTAATGTTAGAGTATGAATCTTCGTAGAAAAAACATTATAGTGAAAATTCCACAATGACCTGTTTTCAATGGAATTCTGGAGCTTGCAAGAACCCTTAATTCCCGAGGTTCAGAATGATTTCGGCTCAAATGGGTTTTTTTTTTAGCTTCTGAAACTTCATAAATAAAAAGTTATAGTGAAAATGCCACGATGACCTTTTTGGAGCAGCGAAACCCTAGAATCCAAATCTCTGATACCAAATGTTATGAAACCAGCTCACAAAAAGATAGAAAAGATAGATCGACGACTTAAAAGTTAACCTCTTCAAGGGGGAAACCTCCTTTACATTACACAAATGAACAATTCTTGGATGATACAAATGACAAGACTTCCTTTCTATATATAGGAGTCTAAGGGGTCCCAATATAATCAGGGCCTACATAACAATAGTATTGTAGGGCTACAACAATAACAATAGTGGGCTTCTATGGGGCATAATAATAACAACATGGGGACTATATGGGCACAATAATACAATAAGGGGGTAACTGCACTAATAAATAAGGGGTTACACTAGTAGTATGGGGACCTAACAATATATAGCCTTTTCATTACAATACCATGGTCTGCAGACTATGGGCAAGTCTCAAAACCATCCTGTCACCTACCCATACAAGGGACTAATGCCCCTTTGACTCTTACTTAACTTTTTGCTCCACTTCCATATTTTGCAGAGACTTTACATTCTTTCACAAAAATTATTACAAAAATTGACTTAACTGACAAAATTTGACCTTAGGTACCCTATCCCAACATATATCCATGCTTCAAGTCCATCTTGGTGAAATACTTTGCTTGCTGAAATTAATCTAGAAGATTGCTTATCCTGGGCAAGGGGTATTTGTTCTTGAGCGTGATTTTATTCAACACCCTGTAATCTATACACATTCGTCAAGTCTCATCCTTCTTTGGCACAATTATGATGGGTGACCCAAATGGTGATGTACTCAGTAGAATGAAACCCTATTCCAGGAGCGGTTGCAACTGTTTCTTCAATTCACTAGCTTCTATAACAGACTGCCTATACAATCCAATATTTGGCAATGGGGAGTCTAGCAATAGTTGGATATTGTGCTCCACTTATCCCTTAGGTGGTAACCCTTTAGGCTCTTGGAACACATCCTTATATGATTGTAACAACTCCTCCAATTGTTGCTTATGTTTCTCAGTACACCCCTCTAGGGATAAATTGCCTCTTATTGACTCGTCTTTAGACTGAATTTCTCTTAAAAACAATAACACATACTTATTGCTAGCACTGATCAATTTCTTGGCTTGGATGGCACTTACCAGTGAAATTTTCTATTTTCCTTTGTGCACATTGGTGATGAACGATTTTCCAAGCTTGATTAGCCAGTACTAGTTAGATCTCCTCGTGAATGTTGCATCACGCATGTACATGTATGGCCTCCCAAACACGACTCTGCATACATCAAGGGGAACCACATCCATATCTACTTCATCAATCAAATCAACACTGATAGAAAATCTAATTTTTCACTGGATTGTTACCTTGAGCTTCACTTCCTTATTTACCCATCCCAGTGGATATGGGTTTGGATGATCATGAACTTCCAACCCCAACTTCTTGACAAGCTCTGCTACAATGAGATTCATCTATGATCTTGAGTCAAACAGAGCATCAATCCTTGTCTTCTTGACCTATATCTTTATATGGAAGAGTTTGGTCATTTCTTTTTCTTCCTGTTGGTGAAGGCTACTTAGATTCACCTCCTTATACATTGATGTACAAACAATCTTTTCATCCATGTCCGAGTTGCTTTCAACTTGGTTTCTTAAATCAGTTGCCATAAGATTCTTCTTCTTATTATATTTCTTCTTGTTCTTCGAGTTTAACTCTGGATGCAACTTCCAACACTTCTCCTCTGTATGGCCATTAATGTTGCAGTGATTGCTAGGATATTTGCACTGGTGTGTTGTGGTTGTTGTCATTTTATCTTTCCCCCTTTTTGCTTCTTCTTTGCCTCCTTAGAAGCTTCATGTTGCTCCTTCTTCTTCGATCCACTTGATTGCACTCTTTTCGGGCCTATGTTCTCTAGGTACTGTGCCTATACACAAGCCTTGTCCATCGATTTAGACTTGAACAAAATTACTTGCTCACGCAGATGGTAGTGCAAACCCCCCAAATACTTGAGAATACATCTGGGTTCTTTGGAGAGATACCCATCCTTATAGCCACATTTCCGAATTATGTGGCATACTCCTGCATGCTTTGACCCGACTTTTTCTTGAAGTAATGCCACCAAATTCATTGATCCTCCACATACCTAATAGGACAAAACTGTGACTGAATGAGGGTTTTGAAATCCTCCCACTTAGTCACTGGAGGTTCTCCCTCCAACTTTAAGGTTTCTGTGTGGATCTCCTAGCAACTCAGTGCATGGCCCTCTAATTTCAGCCACACAAATGAGATCTTTTTCCCTTCCTTGATCTAATGGACATTGAAATAAACTTCCATTTACTATAACCAGTGGTTCAGCTTCAGAGCATCGATCCCACTGCGATATGACTTGATATTGACTTTTGCTTCCATTTAGAACATGGATTGATTCTCGACACTCGAACTGGGTTGATCTTTTCCTAGTTCTTTCTTCAGTTGGTTCTTTGTGTCTTCCTGATCTCCCGATCCCCCTTCTTATTTATTCTTTACATTTGAACCCCCATCTTCTCCAAATATCCCCAGCTTATTGCTTAGGACCGCCATGAGGAGGTATAAATTGTGGTTTATATCCACAACTTGTTGTTAGAGCTGAGAAAACCTCACCTCTATAAGATCACGAGGTTCATTTACAGATTCGTCAACCATAATTATGGTTTACGATTTTTGACCCCGCCAACCTAGATCCCCTGCAAATATTCTCAAATACCCAAAGAAACCTTCTCTGATACCAAATGATCTATAAACTGTCACAGATATTCCACTAGACAGTTCATCACAACAGATTTGATAATAATATATTAAAATACTGAAATTTTACACCATTACAATTTATTAAACTTTAAAATGTGCGGATTTAATTGTAATTAGTGCATGTATGTGAATATAAATTATGCAAAAATGTAGAGAACGACAAAATAAGCTCACACACACATAAGACACAAGATATGCTCTCTGGGAAACCCTTTCAGGAGAAAACCCAACTAGGAGGTGAGTTCGCTTCACTCTCTTTCTTTGTCTAGAAATATAACTACAGGTACAAAAACTAATATCTGTGGCCTGTAGGCTACTACAGTGCAAAGATCCTCTCTATGTGGTCTACCTCCTATCTCTCCCGGCTATCTTTGCTCATCTATAGAACACAATTCTCTAAAAAGAATGGAATGCCTCTTCCTCCTAGTGCCCTAGTTATAATACAACTCAATAGCCTACTAGTGGTTAAGTTTGACTACATCAACTCTTAACTAGAGTTACAAAATAAACTCTTATGAATTCTTTTACATCATGAACACATGGCTAGCCCATTTTCCATGAATAATGGGAACTAATGCAACATCGTCCTGAACTATAGGTGTGAAAACAGAAAGGTCAACTTCTGAGTGGCATAACTTTTGCATACAAACTCTTATTTACGCGCTTCTTGCATCATTGGAAATATCTATGTATATAATAGCATCAAAAGTTGTTGTGCCAAAACGACAAAGTCTTACCCCCAAAAAAAAGTAGTTTGATGCCTCAAAACGCTCCAGGAAGGTTTCAAACCTCGTTTTGCCAAACTGAGTCCTGCTAGTAAAAACGGTCGCATGTGCTGATTCCTCCAATTTTTCCACTCCAAATGCAGATTCCATGTATGGAGCAAAGTCATAGTCAACTATTTACTTGCAAAATAAACAATTCACTGTACTTTATCTGTGGTAGAATTTACAATACTCTTATTGTGCGTGGTAAATACATAAAATCTACAATATTCTTATTGTGAAAATGGATACAGAACTTATCTTCCGGGATTGCTAATTTTATTAGTGAAACTGGAAAATAGTGCAACAAAAATTTCCATCTCTACTTAAGGAAACAAACATCCAGATGAGAAACACTACTTCGACACTGTAATTTTTTCATTTCCATCCTATATGTTGGTCTTTATCATTATTATTCTAGCCTCTTATTCTCTCTGGAAATTGCGTTCTAAATGTAAATCTGAAGAACCTACTATTGTTGTATATTCTTTTGAAAAGTTGTGGTCTGATGAGGTACATGCCCAAATCAAATTAAAGGTTTTATGTCTGTATAAGATGCAAAAATGTACGTATTAATTCATATCCGGACATTATGGCAGCACTGTATGAACGTAAGCTCCCTTTTACTCACTCCACAATCCTTGTTTTTCAATGATATAGGTAGCATTTTTGCCAAAGAACGTGGTATTGGGGATCAATCCTAGCACAGCCACTCAATAAATCTTATATATGCTAATGATGGTTTGGATATTGAAACCACACCAAATAAGTTCATCTTTACTTTAAACATATATTGTATATCGTAGATTGACATACTTCCCAATTGCTTTTACTGCGCATATGACATTAAGATGTTAATTGAGTTTATTCTAAGTAGTACCGTGAAGTTTTATAATGATATATTATGGTGAAGTTATTATATTAATTAAATATAAATAAATTATTTTCAATTTTATATCAGGAAATGGTCTAAAATAATGTTTATTTAAAATAGAATTAAATTTATGTTTTCCTGTTACTTGGGAGGCCGAAAATTAATAATAAAACATTTACAAAAGTCACTAGACCTGAGAAATCAACCACAAATCTTTATTCAATAAAAAGCAAGAGCCATGTAACCAAAAGCAATGACATTGCCACCAGGGAACTCTTGTTTGTACAATGCCAAAAACTGATAACAAAACATTTACAAAAATCACTAAACCTTAGCAATCAACCACAAATCTTTATAATAAAAAACAAGAACCATATAACCAAAAGAAATGACATTGTCACCACGTAACTCTGGTTTGTACAATAACCCGCTTACTGATTTAATTTATATTAAAAATAAGATATTTTTCAAACAATGAAATTATTATCAAAAAAGTCAAAATATAAAAATGTCGTGAGAATTGATTTTCAAACTTTAAAATAGATAAATAAATAAGATATTTTTTAAACAATGAAATTATTTATCACGAAAGTCAGTGCGAATTGATTTTCAAACTTTAAAATAGATAAATAAATAAGATATTTTTTAAACAATGAAATTATTTATCAAGAAAGTCAAAATATAAAAATGTCGGGCAAATTGATTTTCAAACTTTAAAGTAGATAAATATTGGATAAATTTTCACCATATCTTGCGCACCAAAAATAGAATTCCTGCAACTAAGAATAATCAATACATTTCTTAAATTAATCACTTTCTTAGATACAGCCGGGGAGACTCATGAAAACAAGTGGGGTCTACGGGTGAAGTGTGGTCTAACGGTGAAATTAGGGGAGGGACACCATTACCTGTGCATCCTCCCTTCCACCTCGCCTACACCCACATGAACCGTAGTTGACCTTGTACGATACGTGTCCAACGTGGACTGCCACATGTTGGGCAGCGTGTTAAGGTTTCAAAACTCGTTTGTCGACCTTCTGTAGTGTTGTTTTCGGCTCGTTTCCGCGATGTGTGGTTTGCTTCTTATTTTTCTGTTCGGGTCCAGTTGTTGGGTGAAGCCCTCCGTCGACGATGGCGTGGGACGACTCCAGTACCTACACGCTTCGTCCACCATGGTTGAGCGGATGTCCACCATTGTTTTTCGATACGCATCCATGGTTGGAAAAGGGTTTCTATTGTTCTTGTGGTTTTCCGCCTACAATTGTTGGTCATTCTAGACTGCCAGTGGTTTAGGGTTTCCTTGGTGGTTGTTTAATTCACACTATTTGTTGTTTGGGGAGGAGCCAGTACCAATTTCAGCCAGTTCAAGGTCGAAGGTTGCATTTATAGGTAATTGCAGGTTTTTGTGGTTTTTGTTTGGTTTTTTTGTTCTCCATTTGCTAATTTCCAACTTGTTGCAGGTGTGGCGAGCTTTAGAGAAGGTCTGGCGAAGGTGTGGTGAGCTCTGGACTTGGACATGGCTTCTATCCGGTAGGATTTTAATCCTACCAGCCATTTTTGATGTGTTTTTCAACACAAAACACCTCACCTTATGTTTTTCAACACCTCACCTTGTTTATTGAAATTTTTGTTAACTTTGCACTTGGAGTTAATGGCAGGTTTTGGGTTTTGTAGGTTAGGGTTTTTGTTTTGAGGGTTTAGGGTTTTGTAGGTTAGGGGTTTAGGGTTTTGCAGGTTAGTGGTTTTTATTCTAGCTCGTTGTAGGTTCCTCAAACCCTAGCCCGACAGGTGGAAACAGAGTATTTCAGTTAGGGTTTTGATCTCTGGTCATTTTTCTTCTACCTCCGAAGGTTTTCAGTGAGCTCTGCAACCCTCTTTGCATCATAACCGGGATGGAGCTAGACATTAATGTCAACATAAAATGGCTAGTTTCTTGATAGTCTAGTCTCTTTTATGAGATATATGGTTCTTATATACTTAGGGTTCCCTTATTCGTGCATGAATTTCTAGCATTGCTCCTAACTACTGTTTTGTAATTTTGCAAATGCATACTTTCATTTTGATAAATTGTTTCTCTCTTCATTCCTGAGTGATTTCAAATTGATTTTGCTTAGGGTTTTCAAAGAGAACTCTACCAGGAGGTTTCTGACATATTGATTGGTTCACAAAATCATCACATAAGTAATTAGTTCTCCCTTCGAACCCTTATTGATATTTACTAATTTGTTTCCTGATTTGCCTTCCACTTTTCATGCTCTAAGCATTGGTCTCTATTTGAGTAGGCTTTTAGAGTTATGATGGTTTCCAAGTATTTTACACAGGTAAAGTTTACCTCAATTTTATTTTGTTCACCTCAGAACCTCTCCTGTGAGTTTTATTTTAACAATCTCTATTTTGGGGGTCTTTAGGTTCGAATCTTTATCTTTCGAAGTGTTCTCTCGATAAGGGTTCATTTAGCAAGGCGGGTTTCTTTTCCATTTTCGATCTCGGTTAGCATTTAGGTTTTTGTTCATTCTCTTCTACTATTTACAAGTTCTTTTGAATGCAAATATGTGAATTCTTGCACTTCTAGTCACAACTAGGTTAATAACACTTCTGGATGGTGTGGGATTAAATTATATCTATAGTTGTATACAACCTTACAACCTTATCAGCTTATGGAGTTAGGTTTATCACCTTATGGATGTGTTTGATAGTTAAGATATTTTACAGAAGTATGTGCTTGTAGGTAAGCTTACTTAGATCTAGGCTATTCTTTCAAAGTTGAAAAATTGCTTACAGTGCCCTGCTTTCTATCATCTTTCTTGACTGCAATGAATAATTAGATTTGAAGCATATTGCTATTGTGACTTAATAAATACCATAAGTCAATAATAATAAGCCTAAGACCATTGCACATTGAACATAAGAGGCTAATAAAGTCATATGTTTTTCTGTTGGTGACTTTCAAAGTGTTTTTCTAAGGTCTGGAATATGTTTTCTGATTGTAGAATTGAGGCTTCTGTGATCCATCATAGTTATCAGAAGAATTTCGGCGTAAATTACATATAGAAAGACATTTGTCGACGCGTTTTGAACCAACTAGTGTGGTTCATCGTCAGGACAAGTTGAAGAAACAGATCCGGTCCAGCAAGTTAAATAGTCTGAGCAGAGATTCCAACGGCTAACAAGAAAAACGGCTAATTTTTTACTTGAGGCCTAGGTCAAATTTTTATAAATTAATTAATATTATTATTACTTTTATAATTATTATTATTAATAATA
>APFE030780512.1:0-44317 GCA_000404065.3 Pinus taeda
TCTAAGGGATGGGAAGTGTTTGATAAGGTACTTTAAGGATAGGGGAAGGTGTATGAACATCAGGATATGAGTTTTGCTGATGATTTGGCCGCCCAAGAGAAATTTCCTTCAAAACCCTAGGAGAGGGAAATGAGCTTGCCTAGGCACAACTGAAGCATGAACAAGGTGTAACATGACCCAATGGAATCTAATATGATGATGACAACCCTCTGAATGATGATACACTCAGCTGAATGATGACATGGACCGACATTTGGACAACTTTAGAAGGAGTTAAAGCAAACCCTAGACCTAATGCCTAATCACCAAATTTTGCTTGAAGACTCACTGAAATGACAAAATTTGACCTTGACACTTCAAAATCACTTTGTAAGAGCATGTTTGATCACTGGAGGAAGGCTGTAAAGACTGACACTAACAGGTCCTAGATTAGTATCTTAGTTCAGCAAGAAACAAAGTTCGATTGCATTATCTATAACTAAAGCAAAATATGTAGCTGTTGCATCTTGCTGCACACAACTCCTTTGGATGATGCAAACATTGAAAGACATTCAAATCACTTGTACTCCACCTATCTCCATTTTTTGTGATAATACAATTGCAATCAGTATTTCAAAGAATCCAGTCATGCATTCAAAGACCAAGCACATACCTATGAAATATCATTTTCTCCGGGAACAAGTGCTTGAACAAAAGATCAAATTAGAGTATGTTTCCTCCAAGGAACAAGTTGTTGATATACTCACCAAACCACTGCCTAGGGAGACATTTGAATACCTCAAACAAAAGCTGGGGGTAGTTGATGCATCATCTTTCTGTTGAAACTTGTATGTTTCATAGATTAATGGTTATACGCGAGTTTCATGTAAAGAATCCGCGTATATACGCCGGTTTCTATGGGTACAGTCGCGTATATGTTGGTTTGAAGAAAAGCAGTGGGGCTAGACTCAGGATGAAAAGAGTCTGATATGGGTCTGATAGAGACCATCCGACACAGGTTCAGGGGGAGAATATACTTCTAATAATGCATTGTTGGCATTTTCTTAGAAGATCTTGGTTCAATTTCAGTTGTTTTGGTT
Source organism: Pinus taeda (assembly GCA_000404065.3). NCBI lineage: Eukaryota > Viridiplantae > Streptophyta > Pinopsida > Pinales > Pinaceae > Pinus > Pinus taeda. The sequence goes on from APFE030780512.1 coordinate 1,080, forward strand.
TCAGGTGGAACAGGTGCAAAGGGAGAACATGGTTGTTGGTCTGAAAGACGATTAACAGATGTTGTTGATGATAGTTGTTGATAACTATCATAGTCTTGCTGTAGATATTTCGTCTCTATGTCATGTATGTCTTTTCTTATCAAGGTCATGTAATGGCCTATATTGGTTTCCCCACTATGCCTGGGATGGATGATGTAATGTTCTTGTTTTATCATGTGTAAATTATTGGTGTATCCCCACTTGGTTGGGTGGATGAGTCAATATTGGTATATTCCCACTTGGTTGGGAGATGGATGTATGTTTGAGTCTTTGGAGATAGGAAGTTCATTTATGATGTATAAATTCATGTTTCTTCTTGTAGAACATCTTCTTGCAGACCTTGCCTATAGTCAAGGAGAGCATGGACAGCATAGTAGAGCAGAGATTTCAGCATGAACTCAGGGGGAGAAAAACCCTTTTCCCTTGATGACAAAAGGGGAGAATGAATTTGCGTGACTTAGGGTTGCCATCAAGTCCAAAGGGGGAGATTGTCGGCATTATGACACAGATTTGGCACTATGGCACAGGTGTTGTCCTTGATGGCAACTCACTCAGATGGAAGATCTCAGTTCAGGCTCTCAGAATAAAAGAAAAAGAGATATACGTAGGTTCCTCCTAACCAAGTCGCGTATACATGCAGGTTCTACGATCAAAAAGCGCGTCTACATATGCACGCACTTTCATGCAAGGAAAAGCGCATACATGTGGGAAAACTTATTTTTGGTCCATGGTATTTAGTCCGTTATATTTGGACCTATGGTTTTGGACCTTGGTATTGCGTCCAAAGTGTTGAACCCAGGTATTGGGTCCCTATTATTAGTTCTCAACGGTTTTGGACCATGGTTTGAGTAAGGCCTAAGACTATAAAAAGGGAAGGAGATCATTTGGAAAATGTATGGACTCAATTATTGAATATCTTATGAAGAGCAAGATCTAGAATCGATTTATGGTGCATTGCTGGATTTGAACCAAGGAGGAACCTGAGCGCTACAAGATGGATAAGTTCTATTGATGGGTTAAGATCTTAAGGCTTGAATAGTAGTATCATTGTGTGATTTTTGGTTATATTTGGCGCATGATTAGATCTATAAATCTAATAATATGGATATAAATAATGTCTGAATAAGTGAAAAGGGTAAATTATCTTTTTATAGATCTGTACGCAAGTTCAGCACATCAGAGGCGCATATACACGTTGATTTAATAAGTGAAGACATCGTATACGCTAGTTGGCCTTAATACAGCTGCATATATACGCAAGTTTCTACATTCTGAAGTAGCGTACGTCTCATGAAATTTGTTTTAGGTGCTTCTGTTGATTACTGCAGTATTCTGGGTTCAGGATTGGTTTCTGGTTATTGTTATTGTATTCTGGTTACAACATTCTGAGAAGTGATTGGTTGATTCTATATTGATTTGTACAAAGGAGATTGGTTGATGCAGAAATACTTGAAGTTTAATTGATGTTATTCATGGATCCAGTCTGAAAATTTATGAAACGTGGTCCCTGGAAGAAAAGAGAAGGTTGTAGCCTTCTGTAGGTCAGCACCTACGTACAAGTACCTCAGCTAGTACAAGAGCTTAGGGGGATGTAGCTCCCTTCCATAAGAAGCTGGAGAATGAGAGAAGGTTGTAGCCTTCTGCAGGTGCGTACTGGTATAAGGCTGCACCAGTACAAAAACATTGTAAAAAGAAGTTTCTAATTGAAAGAAGATAGAGACGAATTGCAGCAAGTGGTTTTCACCCATATTGGGTTTTCACCTTATATCTTGTGTTCTTGTGTGTGACTGTCTGCTCTATTTTTCTGTTCCTAGTTACTATTTATATGGTTCTGACACACAGATTAATGATCAACATTTGAAGAATAAACTAAATTATAAGTCTGCAAGTTATACGCGAGTTTAATTAACTGAAGTTGCGTATATACGTCGTTTGCACTGACTAAAGTAGCGTATGCAAATATTTGTATGAAATGAAAAATAATTAACTTGATAATACTGATTCAACCCCCCTCTCAGTATTATTTACAACATCTTTAACACCATAAACTAGTGCAACCATATAAATTAAATGGAGAACAAATGTTGATAGGCATTAATCCATGATATACATTAAAACACTTACCTCATGATGCATCTAATATTGCCAAGATTAAAATAAAATCATAAAAAATAACTAAATTATAATTTTATTTTAAATTATTATTATTATTATTAAAGGGATTAATAGATGAGTTAAGCATTCACACATTTAAAATTACTAAGCGCACCAACATAAATGAGATTTCTCGTAAATTCCCATAGGCAATCAATCCATACGAAACATCAAAAACACTTACTTGATTCATACACCATAAGTTTGTTAAATTAAAAAAGTCATAAGAGTTAATTAAATTACAACTTTGATTTAAAATTATTTTTATTATTATTAAAAGTAAAGAATTAATATATAAGTTAACATATACACATTTAAAATAAACATGTAACAAGATTCCTAATCATGGAGATTCACCCCCACTTTATCATGAAGATTCTTACTCTGTAAATAGGTTTTGTTACAATACCATGGCTCATGAATACCACATGCCCAAAAAACCATAACTCATTTCATATGACACTTGTTCGTATGGCATTTTTTTTTTAATTAATGAATTTAATTAAAAAGGCAAAAAAGACATAACTATTTTGGAAATAAATCTCAGCCTTTGATTTGTGTATACTACCAAGAATATTCTATGGAGATTAAATCCCTACCATCTACATAATAATTATTGATAATTAAATTAAAATTCTAGAATCCCTATTCCAAAATGCGCATGCCTATAGGCATAACAACATGTAACATTATTTTTAACCATGGAGAGTCACCCCCACTTTACCACCCACAAACAAGTTTTCTTACAATACCATGTCTTAACAATACCACATACCCAAAAAACTATAACTCATTTCATTTGACACAATGGGATATTATCCACTCCACTCTATTTCAAATACACCGAGGGACATCTTTGGCTCATTGTGATAAGGCTCAAGGAGCAAGCTTCCCCACCCTCGTGGAGTCTCGACTTTTTCTAAGTTATAAATTCCCAATATATCTAGCTTACAAGTTAGTGGATATATTTTTGGTGTAATAGTGTGTGAGCCAATTCAATTGCACTAGAATTCCATTACATTTAAATTATCAACCTGGGTTGGTAAACTTGTGAAGTATAATACATAGTATATGTTAAGTTTAGTTTCTAACTTAATTTATCAGAATTTGACATGAAAGAAGAAATATCAACTATCATAAGTAATTTCAATCTAACTAACTCAACACATTCATGACTCTAAACATTTTTAAATCCTCTACCATGTAAAGATTTGCTATGAGACAATCATAAGCTCAATTGAACATATAAATTATAGTTTTACTATTGAGTTTTGAAATTATAGATGCAAAAATCTCTATTCAATAGAATATTTGCACAAGTAATCGACATTGTGTTGATGCACCACACTAAACTATAAGCAAATGAAATTGAAAAAACACACTTAAGTCAGCTAAAATTAACAAGAACTAGAAGAATTAAACTAAACATAAATTCAAACTAATTGTAACTAAACAAAAATAAGTGAAGAAGAGCAATGCATCCATTACACAGGGATCCATTAATCATAGGAGAAAATAGAAATCTTCTACATTTGATTCATAAACATATGTGTAACACTTAGCCTCTCCTTTGCCTTCTTCTAGCTCCAACCTCTTCCAAATCACTGATATCCTCTCATATTTATATATATAATACATCCTTCATAAAATGAAAGAGATTACAACAAGATAGAACCAATCCCTATATAAGTGGATCTACAACTAACTTATCTTAGAAGTAGGATAATGGGGATCATGTGAATATCTTATGAAGATTATTTATGTATCATATGTAGATAATAAGAAGGTCAAAATCCCCAAGGGATAACTTAGTTGGTTGAGTTCCTTTTGCTAAGTACCTCACCTATGAGGTTACGAGGTCAAATCTCCTTGATGCCCTTGGGGTTAGGCCTTGCTAGTTTGGTCGGTGGGTAGATCCCTTCGGGTTGATCTACCTGGATTTTCCCATGGATGTAGCATCCACATAGTTTCTGTGAACCACCCTTAAAAAAAAATAAGAAGGTCAAATGGCATAAAACATCCTAAACTTCAAGTGCCCAAAGTCGTACACGATACTTGTTGGTCAAACAGGGAAGTCCAGATTTTAGGGAACAATTTTAATAAATCCCTTTTGAAACCTCATCAAAATATCCACTAATATGTACCTTTTGAGGATTTTGTGCATTAGTCACCTAAATAACCATATTTTCACAAAACCCATGTTTTATATTTTCTTGATACATCTTCATCAAATTTAAATAACATGTCAAAAATGCCTCTCCAACTATTCACTATAAGAACTTTTTAGAAGCAAGTTAGGAAAAAAAAAAAAAAAAACCATTCTAAGTAACCATAAAAACATGGAAATAAGGCATATTAATACTCATATATCTTATGAATTTTGTATGAGATGAGAATTGACAAACATATGGCAATGAAGGCAATAATGGATGAGGAATAAAGTGAAATTTATAAAACATTAGGTAAAGTGGCCTTCAAAATCATGTCAAAATAGGGCCTAACATAGTGATAGTCCCTAGGGTTGACCTTGGGTCTCATCCAAATCACTACAATGAGTTGTTATTGATTCACCATGGTTGTGTGTGTGTATATATATATATAATATATATATAATTTTAAATTATGTTGATACACATGTTTATTCTAGAATTTTAATTTAATTATCAATAATTATTAAAATAAATCATAAAAAAAAAATGAACTAAATTTTGACTTGAATTTTAAATTATTATTATTATTATTAATTAGAAAAATAATTAATATATGAATAAAACATATATGCATTTAAAAAAACATGTAAGAATATTTTTAACCATGGAGATTCACTCCACTTTACCATAGAAATTATTAACCTATAAACAAGCTACGTTATAATAGAATGGACCCATTCTATTGTAACAAAACCATGGTATTGGCCCATTCTTAGCAGTAGAAGCAACATCCACATCACGACCATCCCTCCTAACCAGAGCGACAACGTCTCTCTCATCAAAACTCTAGTGCAAAGTTCTAAAACTAAGCTCATCACAGCTTCCTAAATGTTCACAATCATATTCAGAGCAAGGTCAGTTAGCAGCAAAGGCGAGAGTCGTAGTGCGACCATCCCTCCTAGCTATGTATTTGGTCTAGCAAGAATCTTCCACTGTAATGCTTTCAAAAACCCTAGATGTTGTCATTTTTCAACCTTATCGAAAGTAATGTTTAGGAGAAATGTCAAACTAAGAATTAATTTAATTTAATTTTATAAAAAAAATTATTACATCGATATGTTTGTTTATTTTGCAATAGGGCTTCTAGAATTTTAATTTAATTATTAATAACTATTAGGTGGATGATAGGCATTTAACCTCCATGGAATATTTCAAAATATTCATTCGAGTATGCACATATCAAAGGTTGAGATTTATCTCCAAAGCAATTATTCCCTTTTTTCCCTTTTAGTTAAATTGATTAATAAAAGGGCGAAATTAATTATTGAATCAATAGAAGGATGGCTAGGGTTTTCGGTGCCGCCGTCACGCAGACCTGCAATGAGGTAGGGATGTCAAGGAACGCATGGAGATCGGACGCCGGATCATCCCGACTGAGGGCGCCGCTTTGGATCTGGCACTTCAGAGGCCGAGATCACAGTCTCTCAGCAACGAATCGACTCACAGGAGTGGAATGGCCTGCTCTCAGGTCATGGTCGGTCTCTCATTATCAAATTAATGATTTTTTTCATATTAAACCAATCTCCCTTACTGCAACAGGTTACGGCCAGGGGGGACGGAGCACTATGAAGTATTCAAGTGAGATCGATCTGCCGGAGTTGCGAGAGAGCTGTACATCTGCCATTCTCCCCCTCACTACTCCGTGCGATGTCTGCAGTCTCTCAGCCGCCTCGACACTGTTCACGTCTGCAGCCGATAGCGACTCCCTTTGGCACACATTCACTACTCAACAGATCTACCAGATCCTACCCAAGGCTGTCACTCCCGACGCATTTGCTTCAAGGAATGAGCTATATTCTCGTCTCTGCAATTCTATTTCTGCATGCAAGGTTGGGGGGATGTGGGCTACAGATCCGATCCACCTTAAAATCGCAAGGCACAATCATGGCAGATCTGGGCTGGATCTACCAGATCTGAGCGCCATGCATTGCAGATCTTGGCTGGATCTAACCGTTTGGAACAAGATCCAGGACTATACAGCTCCAAGGCAACAGATTGGAAGGAATAAGCAGCGACTGAGAAGAGGGCACTCAGTATCTGACATGCAAAAGAATCAGTGCAGTTTTGGATCAAATCCATCAAAAGAATCTGGCCCTAAGCTGACCCAGAAATCTTCTAAAGATTCCTATGCCCCCTTTCAGATTCAAATAGCACAGATCTCTGGAAAAACCGTCATGCAGTGGGTAAATCCAACAGATCTGGTACAGAATCTCAAAGCTAATCTGGAGCATAGGCTTGGGATCCCCTCAGCCCTTCAGAGACTTATCTTTCAAGGTAAACAGCTCGAAGATTCTCTTCCTCTCTCTTATTACGGCATAAGAAGCAACAGCTCTCTAGTGTTCTCCTTTCGTCTGAGAGGAGGAGCTCCAAGGCAATCCTCTTCTGCTCCTCCAAACTCCTACAAAGCTGCAGTCCGCCCTGAGATGCCAGCAACCTCGGAAACTCCCAAACCCAAACCTTTTTTGGTTGACAAATTGGAGGACGTTCCCTCTGTTGAGATCTCTTACCCTGATCTTGCAGATGACACCTAAAAATTTGCTGAAAGGGCCATCATCTGCAGATTCAATGGGCTCTGGCCGCGCTCTCAGGAGCTTTATGACTGGATCAAGGAAAACTGGACTGACCGTTGCAAAGTTTATTTCTGTGCAAAGGGATATTTTATAGTGCTGTTTGATGACCTTGAGCACTGCTACAACGCCCTAGACGAAGGACCTTGGTTCATGGGCCCAGCTGGCCTCTTCCTAACTCCATGGTTTCCAGACTTTGACCCGGCTTCAACAGTCATCACTAAAGCCCCGGTATGGATCAGACTCCCAAATCTCCCAGTTCATCTATGGCGCACTGAAGTATATAGGCAAATCGGCAACGCCTTAGGTCGCTTTTATACAGGAGATTACCAGAGAGAGAGACAAGGGCTCTATACATATGCCAGATTTTGTGTGGAGCTTGATTTAAGCAAGGGACTGCCAGAATACATCAATCTCAAGATCAAGGACTCAGTATGGACCCAGTACATAGAGTACGAAAACACGGCCTTCCGATGCCGCCATTGTCACCTAACAGGGCACTTGCACAACTCCTGCCCATCGCTGTCAGCAAGAATGAAAAAAGGCCTCTTCGCTCATTCCAAGCCCAAGAGTTGGGCTCCCTGTCCACCGCCGCCAGCTGGAAACTCCCGCTCCCCATGTATGGAAAAGGAGGAAAGCAAATCAGAACAAGATCAGATGCCTCAGCCGATGGATCCGCCCCCGGACAATCTGGGGCGCACCTATGTCTCAGCTAGCTCCCAGAAACGTCCCCATGAGACTTCTTCCTCCGAATCAGAGAAGGAGCCCCCAGAGACAGAGAACTCCAGTCTTCAAGTTGTCCTAGCCCATTCTCCCCATGATGGCTGGACAAAAGTTAACAAAAAGAAAGGGAAAAAACATTGTGGTGCAGGTTCTGACCCGATGGGGTAACAGCCTGTTAGTCAGTCTTGCTTTTGATTCTTCTGTTGCAGCTCTGATATTGTTTCCTTCCTCTGAGACCGAGGTTGATGAGTCCATCATTTCCGGTCTGTCGGTCTCTTGCTCTTCCTATAGCTCTGTGTTGGTTTCTTTCCTCCGGGACCGAGGTTGATGCATCCATCATTTCCGGTCTGCCAGTTTTTGCTTTTCCTGATTGTACTATATTTTCCTTAATAGATTTAGTTTTTACCGAGAAAAAAAAAAATGATTAATAAAAAAATATTGTCATGTGAACTAGTGCCATACGAAGTGAGTTATGGTTTTTTGGGCATGTGGTATTGATAATACATATTATTGTAAAATGAGACAAATAATAGAATTAAGGTATTGAGGACAGATAACAATGGAAAATTTTGAGGGAATGAATTCAAAGAATTCTACAAGAAGTGCAATATAGCAAGGTAGAAGACACTCCATAAACACCTCAATAGAATGAAGTTGCAAAAAGGATGAAGAGGATAATGATGGAGAAAGCTAGGAGCATGCTCAATGGTGCTAGGTTAGGAAAATAATCTTGGACAAAGGTAGTGGACACTACATGTTACTTGGTAAATAAATCACCCTCATTAGCATTAGATGACAACACTCCACAAGACATATGGACTGGTAAGAAACCATCTTAAACATCTCAGGGTATTTGGATGTGATGCTTATGTGCACATTCTAAAGTAGAATAAGAGAAATCTAGGTAAGAAAGTTGAAAAGTGTATCTTTACTGGATATAAAGATTGTTTGAAAGGGGGTAAACTTTGTAACTCAAAAAATAAGAAGGTTGTGTATAGTAGAGATGTGGTATTAAAACTTCAAGTAGTCAAGTCCCTATCATTAAAGCACCTATTTTATTAAGAGGTCATGAGTTTAATTCTCTTGACACTCTTATGGTTAGGATCTGTGGTTGAGCTAACAAGAAGTGATCCCTTTAGGTAGATTTCTGTGTTACAATTATTTCATGGGGACTGTGAACCACATAGAAAAAAATAAAGATGTGGAATTTAGTGAAATCAAAGATTTTGTCAAATAGGAAGTCATACCAAGGGAGAAAGAACTAAAAACGATAGACTTTGAATTGAAGGATGATGAATCAGACTCTACAAAAGAACAAGAATAAGAAGAAGAAGAACCACATACTTTGGTATTGAGGAGATTGGTTAAAGAAAGAAGGAAACCAAAAAGATATATTCCACTCGTTTTCTGTTCCATTTTTCATTTGTTTATTACTGATGATAATCCTAGAACTATTAGGGAGGTAATATATTCAGAGGATGTAAAACTCTAGAAAAATACCATGGTTGAAGAAAAGACAACTTTAGACAAAAATGAGGCTTGGGATCTAATGGGGTTAACAGTTGTAAGAAATTCCATCAGTAGAAAATGAGTATTTAAGAAGAAATTGGACACAGAAAGAAAAGTGGAGAAATACAAAGCTCAATTCGTATCTAAAGGTTATTTCTAAGTAGAGAGAATTGACTTTCGTGATATTTTCTCTCTTATTTCCAAGTTAACTTCTACTCGATTTCTTTTGTATATTGTTGTCATCTTTTATTTTGGAGTAGAATAGAAGGATGTAAAGGCAACATTCTCACATGGTGATCTAGAAGAAAAATTATACATGAAGTGGCTAGAAGGTTTTTTTGTTAAAGGAGAGAAAGAGTTGGTATGCATGTTGGAAAATCCCCCAGTGTATGGGTTAAAGCAATCGCCAAGTATTTGGTACCAAAATTTTGATACTTATATAATGGGACTTCCCTTTACAAAGAGCAAAGTGGATCATTGTGTATATTTCAAATTAGTTGGTGATTGTCTTATTTATTTGGTTTTGTATGTGGATGATACTTTTCGAGTTAGAAATGACAGGGAAAACATCTAGGAAGTGAAAACTCACTTGTCCTCTAAATTTGACATTAAGCATCTTGGTTATACAAATTTCATTTTGGGCATAGAAATAAAAAGAGATCAGGCAAACAAGAAACTTTGGTTAAATTGGAGAAAATATGTTGAGACAATTTTGCAGAGGTTTAAAATGCACAAATGTAAAATGGTAAAGGTCCCTATTCCTATAGGTGTAAATTTATTTGTAGAACAATTTCCCAAGACACGGGAAGAGAAAGAGGACATGTTCTATGTTCCATATGCTAGTATGGTTGGAAGTTTGATGTATGCAATGGTTTGTAATAGGCCAGACATTACACATGCAATTCGAGTGTTGAGTAGGTATATGTCAAAACTAGTAAAGGATCATTGGACAACAGTAAAGAGAGTTTCAATTATTTTCATGGAAGTAATGGTTATCGATTTTTCTATCAACGAAGACTAAAATTAGATAGAGTATTGGACATACATGAATTTGTTAATGGAGATTGATCTAGAGATCTAGATCGTAGAAGATATACAAGTGGGTATGTGTTTAATCTATTTGGAGGAGCAGTCAGTTGGATGAGCAAGATATAGTTTGTTGTGGTGCTTTCAATTAAAGAAGTTGAATACATGGCAGCCACTCACGCAAGCAACGAATCAATATGGTTAGTAATAATGTGTTCAGGTATGGGGTTGGTTCAATGAGCCATGAAGGTAAATTGTGAGAGTCATAGTGCAATATTCCTAGCGAAGAACCCAATTTATCATTATAAGACAAAGCATATTGATGTTTAATATAACTTTGTGAGAGATATGGTTGAAGAAAATAAGGTTTTACTAGTGAAGGTGGAAACTTTGAAAAATGTCACAAATTCATTAACAAAAAATGTGAGCATTGAGAAGCTACCTTGGTGTAGAGAAATAATGGGCATCATTGCCCCGGATCGTTGATCATGGACTCTAACAACCCCCTATGTGTAAAGAAAACAACAAGTGTGAGCGTGCTAGGTATGTCTTATATTCTTTGCATGACTACCTGCAAATATTGTACATTGCGTCAAGTGAAATGAGGGCATCACGTGAGCAATGCTTCTGGAAAAAAAAGAACTAGGAAATTTATGGCGTCCTTTTTTGGTAGTTTTCGACACATGATTTTCAACTATAGCATTTTTGTGGGACATGGTGGTTAGTCCATGCTTTTTTAGTTTCAGTTAAGGAATGTCGACTCTATTCTAATCCAAGGTAAATGGATTGGCAATTTATGCATGTCACAAGATATATATATATTGTATTGTAATACTATAAATAATATATTGAAACATCTTTCTGCTTTTCCCAGTTTGGATTCCCAAAGTAAAAAATCTATGTTAATTTGTGTGTTTGTCATTGCATCTTTTTTGTTTTATTAAGCATCCATTTGCAACAATTAATTGTATAGGGTTAAATGGTACATCTTCTCCCCTTTTGCTGCAAGAAAAGAGATTCTAAGACCAAAAAGTTCCTACCTTAAATGACTTGGAGGAGAACACTTCACTAAAACAATCTATGAGTAGCACTACAGTAGGTTTTTATAGTGTTCTCTTAAGCTATTATGGACATTTCATCCATAGTGTTGATCCAAAAACCATCACATTCCCTTTTCTATACTCAATAATAAATAACAAACATAACCCCCCCCCACACACAACCCCCCCCCCCGCCCCCCCCCCCCCCTTCAACCTCCACATTTTTCTTATTAAGGCATGTGTGCATGGGGTTTTGTTGCTCTTACAAATATAACAACCATGATTGTACACAAGCTCCCTTCATAACCAAGAAGATGAAAATTTGAATGGGATAAGGGAGAATGCTCCCAATTCAACTAGAGGAGAGTGTAAGAATGATTCATAAATTAAGTGAACAATGGTTTTCCCCCAAGAGTTGCAGAAGACAAGTGCACCATTCCTAAGAAGCATGGGGAAACTCGAAAGGATCACCCAAGTCAAATATTGATAGGAAATGTTTGTAAGGAAACATGGGCAAGGATGGTTGTACCTCAAAGACAAATGTCAAGTCAAATGATTGAAGAACATGTTTCCTCTTCCCCTCTTGTGGTATCATAGCCCCTTATTGCTTTCTTAAGCAACATTTTTTGTGAATTATACATTATGATGTGTTTCCTTTTATTCATGTTTTTAAATAGATAAGCACACCATGGAAACAATAGCTATCACACAATAATCTAATCCCACCATGTGGATTCATATGTATTCTCCTCGGCTTTGAGCTCAACATTAGGAATATTTACAATGCAATTACACTCTTTAAACATTGGGTCATTTGACTCAAGCCACACGGCTCGATTCCCATCACATAGGCTTGTCATTCCAATAGTACATTATCAACATACTATAATTGAAGGGTCAAACTAAGAATATTATATTTCATGTTGCAAGGTTCATTTGATGTCCATGCCAAGTCAAAGGCTATATTCAACATCGATGGGTTTGCACTCAATACCGTCCATGAAATAATTCCTAGGAGATTCCCTAGGAAATGTTATATAAACCCCAGGGTCACCATTCAATTAAATAATTCACTCTAATTTGTTATTATTGATGAGAAGGCTATAATCACCCTCTCTAGATAATTGTCAACAACTAACATTCATTCCTTTATATTAATATATATATAATATATATGGTGCTTTTTTTAACTTAATCACTTTGTATTATGTCAAATGAGAATTACATAGACCGAATTTTTCTACTATTGGTTTTCCAGAAGGAAAACCAAACCAGTAATATAAGTTCAAAGTCTTGAGATTGCAAGACCTCATCTAACTAGAGCATCTTGTAAATAGAAACTTATAAAAACATAAAGTATGTGCCAACCCTTGACATTCATCAACATGAGAAGACAAAAAAGACTACTAGTGCTGCAAGTAATAAACCAGTAAGTCATAACAATTGTTGGGCATAATCTCCAGGCATCCACACTATTTAGTCACTACCCTCATATGAGGAAAATGATATGTTGGTTGATCCCCTCACTAGAATGGTCAATTTGTTGACAATACTATCAATTTTTTCCTCAAACTTTGCCAATCTGATAGAATTTTCCTATTGAGTCCTCATGTACCTCCATATGCCACTTGCAATATTCAAATGTGGTTTAACATTGTATGAGCTTTGTGCCATGATTAATGAAGTGACGATAGCTCATACAATGTGTCAAGTATAATGGGAGTCGCAACCCCTTTCATGTGAGCTAACATCATATAAAACAAGGAAATGTTTAATTCTCCTTAAAGAAAATATTTGATGTTTTTAAATATTTTAATTTTATGATTGTTTTCCATTTATATATATATATATATATTCATTTTCTACTTATAGTTATGAAATATAAATACAATTAAAATATATATAAATTTTTAATAATAAAAAGTTGATTTATATCCTTTCTTTATTATTATTATATTAATAATTGTTATAGATCATTAAATATGTTAAAGATAAAGTTCCATGATTAAAAAATCCCCTTCTTAAACCACAAGAGTGTGTTAGATTTGAGATTGTTAGATTATTAAATATGTTAAAGATAAAGTTCCATGATTAGAAAATCCCCTTCTTACACCACAAGAATGTGATGGATTTGAGAAGTTCCATGTGATACATGGTTCCAATATGAAAAGAAATTAAATAAATTAGAAAATACATTTTTTTAATAATTTAATATTAGGGGAAAAATATTTATTAATTTAATAAATTAAAATGACTGATAGTTACACATGCTTTTAGAACATGACGAATGCAATGTATTTCTACTCGTGTTAGAAGCATTCCTAAAAATACAAACTATTTATGGGTGGTGGAATTTCAAATCAAACCAACCGGAAACGCCATTCATGAGAGTGAGACACTCCACCAAATATAGTTTCTTCTTTAGATTCTGACCGATTCAGTGGGCCTTCATTATCGCACAGTGCAGGAAAGTATTGTCTACTCCTCTAAAATAGACAACATTATTTCAATTAAGTACCCCTCAGCGAATATTTTAATGAGACATTCTCTCTCGTAGAGGTTCGGCCATCAAGATCCCACAGCAGCGCCGTGTTATCATCAGTAACAGGAGATCCAGCAGTTGATTTTATTTATTCCCTGCCTTGGAAGACACTCATATCAACAGTATTATATGATCATCTCATTCTTTCTCTCTTCTTGAATTTTGGTTACTGATCCACAGAATTGTATTGTGATCAGATAACTATGGCCGGCTTCATGTCGTTTGAGAAAAGGGTGGTGAATCCTCTCAGGAAGCTATGGAGGCACTTATACAGGCGTATTTCTGCTCAAAATATTAAGAGTCAGCCTCTGGCATTCTTTTTTTTCCTATTATAGATTAAGTGTTGCAGTATTTATTGGTTTCAGGACATTAGAGTTTTCTGAATTTGTGTCTGTCATGTATGCAGAGTGAGAGGATGGTTTAATTTTAGGTTAATACCTGGATTTTTTTAATGTTGCCCTATTAATTTTCTTTTTAATTTAAATCTTTATTTTATGGTCTGGTAAATTCTGATCTTTTCTTCCATATTAAAATTAGAGAATTCTATGATCATAAATAAAAGATGCTGGTAAATTCTGATCTTCTCTTCTATATTAAGAAATGAAATTAGAGATATTAATTGTCTTCCGTTTCTAAATCCCAACAAATGAAATTCAAGATATTAATTACTTTACATTTCTAAATCTATATTTCTGATAAAATTAAAAATTATCATATAAATTATCAAATTCTATACCGATCATATTGAGAAAAATGATACTTATCAACATGTATCAACCAGATTTATTAATATAATGATTTAAATATCTTGTTAATATAATCAAATTTGAGTTTTTATCCACAAATCAATGTCCCCTTAGGGCAGTTCAATTAGTAATGGCCTTGCAAATGAAATCTCACCCAACAAGAAAGCTAGGTTCAAATCAGTCTTGAGTTCAAAATTTTATGCTATCAAGCCTGGATTAGGGTGAAAAGTTAGAAGGAATAAAAATATAATCCTACTAAACTTAAAAAAGCAAACCAAATCAATAAAAATTAAGCCTTTCATATTCTGAAATTGGATTTTCATTCACATATATATATATATGGGGATTGCCAAGTAGTTTAAACGAATTTGGATTTTTTTGGGGTTTATGCAGGTCGTGGGATTTACATTCTATATGAGGACGTGAGATCCTGCCAGGATGAAGATGTGCATGTGTTATGGTCTATGGTGGTTGATCTGCAGGCTAATGGCCGGCCAGTGCTGTGATTAATATAATAATTCAAGCCACCCCGTTGGTACTGCAAAATGCAAAATAGAAATATATATATATATATATACTCATTCAATGCGTGTTGTTATTAGCCTGCTATATTTCAGAGGCTGCAACCCTGTGTGTGTATACATCTATGTGTGTATACATCTATTTGAGTCCAATTATAGTGAAAGATGAGTGCTGTTGGTTTTGATTGAACATAAGTTACTCAATTATGTATAATTGGATCTTAATTCTTCATCATGAACACTGTGTCTGTAAGCTACACTTTTGGAATTGGTTTGATATATAAGTGGGGCCTATCGTGCAAAATGTTGAAGTGTGAAGTTTCAAGCAGATTTCTATTTGTATTTCGTACAGAGGCAGTTTGCCATTTGTATTTCTTGCAGAACTCTTTTCTCTTTGGATTTCTTGCATAAACTCTTTAAACCAATAGCTTCTTTTTCTTTTCCCAGAAGAAAATTGTCATGATTTTATATGGAATAAAGGAAAAGTCCATATGACTGGACTTTTGGCCATCAACCAAACCAAACTGTTCTTATTTGATGTGAATATTGTTTATATGCTTTTTATCATAATCGGGGTAAGAATTTCAAATCATTTGTCAAATTTGATGTTTGGATAACTCTCTTATACATATTTTATACTTCAATAAAAAAACAGAATAAAGCAATTTACTTATCAAATTCCAATATAACGCGTCGACAAAAAATGGTTTATGTGATTTCGCCTAAAACTCTCTAAAAATTGTAAATCATGTTAAATTTAACACAATCCATAAATAAAATCATATATTTGCACAATCAAAACCAATGAATATTTCAGAGTACATATGCTACATAAGTTTTAAAACATGTCTAAATTTCTTAATATTCACGAACTTTTCACACTAAAATTCTTCTGGCTTTGCTCAAAAGCTTTTTCTGCATCTTCCTGTCCTTTCATTTTCAATTTCTACTTCTAATTACAAAATTAATCAAGCTGCAAGTCTTTCCTTTAAACCATGTATCAACTGTACATTCTGCTCCATGTTCCCTCAAACCACACACCCTCAATTGGTCTGCAGTTTTGCATTTGGACAATTCCATGTTCCCTCACACTACACACCCCGAATTGATCTGCACGTATGCAGAAGTCAAAATTTGCATTTGCGCAACCTCAATTGTGCACTTATGAAATGACAATTGCTTTTTCCTTATTTACTTTTTCCACCCATGCCAGGAGCAGGCTTCAAACATATTCACTCATACTTTCCTTTACTTTTATTTTTGTCACACTTACTGATTGCTTTTCCATTCCATATGCCAAGTATCTAAATGTTCATTCGAAGGTAGTAGGTTAAATATAAAATATAGATTAGCATAATTATATTGGTAAATGTGGTTGATATATTTTGGTAGGTATTTATTTAACTTATCAAACCAATAGACATACAAGTAATATTATATTTTTATTGTATATTAAAACAAATTATAAAAGAGTTATTTCAATGATTAATTAGTTGAGCATTTGTTAGGAAGACTTGTGCATGTGGTTTAAATCTTAATCTTTCATATAAAATATCGACTAGCATAACCATATTGGTAAATGTGGTTGATATAGTTTGGTAGGCATTTACTTGACTTATCAAACCAATAAAAATACAAGTAATATTATATTTTTATTGCATATTAAAACAAATTATAAAATGGCTATTTCAATGATTAATTAGTTGAGCATTTGTTGGGAAGACTTGTGTATATGGTTTAAATCTTTTTCTTTCATATGAATATCTTTTGTAAAGTATAACAAGATTACTTTTAAAAGTTGCTTGTTGAATTCTTGATAATATGATTTTTGGTAAGATGGTAATGTTTTATTATTTAAATTGTATTTTTTAATGTAAAAAAATATTTAACTTTTTAAAGACTTCTATAGTATTCAAACTATTTAGATTCAATAACTTAAACTACAAGTAAAAGTAAAATTTAGATTCAATAACTTAAACTACAAATAAAAGTAAAATTTATGGATAAAATTTATTTAAAAAAAACCAAAATATCATATTATTACAACTTTTTAAATTTAAATTTAATGATTATTATGCATCTATTTATTTATCACATGATCTTGAAATTCAATTTATTATAATTTACCGCATACACAAGTCAATTTTTCAACAACTTTTAAATGATGTGATGTAATGTTTTAATAACCCTCCAATTAAGTCTTTTGCCCAACAAATATTCAATGATGTGATGTAATGTTTTAATAACCATGTGTATTTTTATGATATAGAATTTTAATTATGTGTTTTTTACAATTCATAAATTATAATGAATGCCATATAAATATATATGATATTATGATTTTTATAATACAAAAAAATCGAAATTTAATTAATTTATAAAATTGGATAAATCTATGATATATAATCAAAAAATGTTGTATTAAAATAAATTTATCTTTGACATGAGTTAATTAAGATTTTTTAAAGCGGTTGATCTGGAGCGATGGGGAGCACATGAAGACCTAGTCTACTACCTGCACTTCGGTGTAGGTCCCCTTGTCGTGCGGCCCCGCGGTCCTGGGCCCTCTATCTTGCTGAGTTTTCCTGCGTTCTTTAGTTGAGAGCCTGCGCTTCTGTGTGGCTCGCCTATTGTTGGGAGGAGCTTGAATCACACTCATGGAGGACCCGGGCTCGCCTCAGGCAAGCCCCCTCCCCCCTGCCTTCTTCTGCCGAAGCCTTCTCTCGGCTCTTGGCCGGTTTTCCGCAAAAGAAAAAGAGTGAAGCAACCAAATTCGTCAAGAGGCTTGAGGATATTCCTGAAATCTCCCTACCGCCAGAGACTCCAATCCAAGTCGCCCTGTTCTTGGCTGAGCGCACCCTCGTTGGCCAGTTCACCGGACTATGGCCTTCTCCTAAGTCCACTGGGAACTGGATCAACAATAACTGGGCTCCTTTGATCAAGAATAGCATCACTTCTTATTTCTTAGGTCGAGGTTTTTTCCTCGAATTCACCTCTAAGGAAGAAAAGGACCTGATCTTCTGAAATGGCCCCTATTGCATGGCCCCCTAAGGCCTCTATCTCAACAAAGGGACACCGGATTTCGACCTTGTAGTCGATGTTCCTACGGTTGTTCCGGTGTGGGCCAAGCTTCCAAACCTCCCAGTGCATTGTTGGAACTGGGACTCGTTGAAGCACATCAGCAACGCCCTTGGGAAATTCATAGATCAGGCAAACAACAAAGATCAATATGATTGTGCCCAAATCTACGTAGAAGTAGACCTAGAGGTGGGCCTTCCGGAAGCCATCAAAATCAAAGTAGGAAGTTGACTCATTTGCATAAGTAGATTATGAGCAATTGCCCTTCAAATGCCGAAAATTCCATGTCTATGGCCACTTTGCCAGAGGATGCCCAACCAATGCTAAACCAGATAAGGGTAAAGAAGAAGGTTGGAATCAGGTCAAGCGTGCCAAGAAAACCAAAAAGCATGTTGGTCCAATAGGAAGAGGCCCTCAGTAGGCCCCTCCTTAGCAACCCCTTTCCAGAATGGAACAAGAAAATAAATTCACCCCTCTAAGCTCGCAAATAGAGGAAACACAGGAAGCAGACCTCCAAAAATCAACCCCCCTCACAAAAGGTACCCCCTCTTCTCCCAAGGGGGCAAGCCTTGCTGAGAGCTCCAAAGGAAACACTGTAGAAGTCAAGGAAGTTGAGCAAGAGTCTAAAGGCTCGGAGGAAGAAGGAAAAATAGGAGAATCCCAAGCCTCAATAAGGAGATCCACAAGAGGCCGCAAAACAGATCAGGAAAAAAGAGAGCATGAAACTTTCAAAGACAAGCGCCAAGGCAGCCAGCCAAATCTTGAGAAGCTCTTAGCATCAAAACCAAATATGGCGAGAAACTAGCCCCAAGGCTCTAAGGGAGCCATATAGAAATACAAATGATTAAGATTGTATCCTGGAACTATAGAGGTATGGGGAGCAAAATCAAAGAAGAAGCCATCAGAAGTATAATCAGGACAGAAGCTTCGGACATACTTCTCATCCAGGAGACCAAACTGGAGGACTTTGCCTTCCTTCAAGTAAGTAAGAAACTCTGGAATAAATGTGAGGTGAAAGCAATCTCAGCCCAAGGGGCTTCCGGTGGGGTGGGTACCCTTTGGAACACTAACAAATTCTCAGTCATTTCTGCGACCTTCAACTCTCAGTGGATGTTCTTAAAATTGCAGCATTTAGATTCAAATCAGATTTTCAGTCTCTTCAATGTGTATGTCCCTGTGAACGCTAGGGAAAAAAAGGCTTGTTGGGACTCCATAAGGAACCACGCAGACCTCATTAATCTCGAGAATATCATCATTGTCGGAGATCTGAATCTCACTCTCCGGTCAACAGATAACAGAGGAGGAAGCATTGTTTGCGATCCGACAAGGGAATGGGTAGAGGACCTTATGCAGAACTGGGACTTGCTGGACATCAAGCCAATCTCTGGCAAGTACACTTGGACTAATAAAAGAATTGGCCCTGGTCACATTGCTGCCAGGTTGGACAGATTCTTTCTTCAAAGCTCTTTTCTTCTACTTGGATTAGAGGCTAGAGTCCATATTCTCCCATGTAGCACCTCTGGATCATAAACCCATCAAGTTGGAACTCGTGTCTCAGTTTGATCTTGGACCTATTCCCTTCAGATTTAGCCCGCTTTCAGCTAAGGAACCTAACTTCATGCAACTAGTTAAGGGCATTTGGTTGCAGCCGATCAAAGGCTCCCCCTTTTTCGTCTGGGAGGAGAAGCTCAGAAGAGTGAAAAGGGCTTCGAAAAGCTGGGCCATATCCCTGCCCAATCCAACCAACAAAAGGAAACAAATTCATTGCACACTAGAAATTCATCATCTTCATGTTGAAAAAGCTGTCATAACAAAAGAGATTATAGATAAAGAAGCCAAGATCCAACAAAACTATCATAAGGCTTGTCTAGCTGAGGAAGAATACTAGAGGCTTAAGTCACGTAGTGTTTGGCTTAAAGCAGGGGACAGGAACTCTGCCTTCTTTCACAAACAAGCTCAGATAAGAAAATGTACCAACTCCATTTCTAAAATCAAAGATGGCACTACCATTCACAAGGATCATGCAAACATCAAAAAAGCAGCCTTCCTTCACTTTAAAGGCCTGTATAGTGAAGATATAAATCTGGAACAAGACTCTGATATGATGGACGTGGTTCCCTCCTTGATTTCTGCTGAAATGAATCATCTCCTTGAAGCTAAAGTCACTAAGAACGAAGTCAAGGATGCCCTCTTTGCCATGGACCCAGACAAAGCCCCTAGGCCGGATGGTTTCTCAGCTAAATTCCTCCAAATTTGCTGGTCGATTATGGAAAAAGATTTTTACAAAATGGTTCTAAAGTCCCAAGTTTGCCAGAAAATCGGAGGCAACACAAACTCCACTTTTCTTTCTCTCATCCCCAAAGAGAAAGGAGCCAACTCCTTCAACAGGTTTCGCCCAATATCGCTTTGTAATATTGGTTATAAATTGATTATCAAAGTAATCGCTAATAGATTGAAGCTCATCTTCCCTAAAATCATTCCGGAAAGCCAAGGAGGCTTCATTCAAGGTAGATAGATCGTGGACAATTTCATTCTGGTTCAAGAGGCAATCCACTCAAGCCTGAGTCGCAAGGAAAAAGGTATGGTTGTCAAACTTGATTTAGCAAATGCATTTGATCAAGTTAGGCATAGTTTTCTGCTGAAAGTCTTACATAAGCTTGGATTTGATGTGAATTTTATAAATTAGATTCGGGCTTGCATTTCGGAGCCTTGGATTTCCCCGTTAGTAAATGGTAGAGTTGTTGATTTTTTCAAAGCCACGAGAGGGCTCAGGCAGGGGTTCCCTCTCTCACCTCTTCTTTTTGTTCTTCAAGCTTCAGTCCTCAGTTTTTATTTAGACAAAAAAATGATGGATCAGGAAATCATTGGGCTCTGCATAGCAAGAGGTGTTAAAAACATAAATCATGCCCTCTTTGCGGATGACACCTTGTTATTGGAAGTTGCCTCTGTGCTCATGGCCTCCATATTTAAAGGAGTACTGGAAGAATTTTGTATGGTCTTGGGAAGCAGTCTAAACAATGGAAAATGTCATATCTATTGCTGGAACACCACCCCAGCTTGCTCATCTCCGTTTCCAGAACCTTTGGGTTCGTTGCCTCCTCAAATTGGACTTCGTTCAAGTACTTAGGCCTCCCCGTTTTCCTCAAAAGAGCCTACAGCAGAGATTGGCTCCCCCAATTGGAGAAATTCAAGAACAAGTTACTTGCCTGGGGCTTTTCCTGGCTTAATGTTGCTGGTAAGACTATTCTCATCAAATCTATTCTTAATAGCCTTCCCTTATTTCAATTTTTTGTCCTTCTTGCTCCCATTGGTATTCTTGGGAAAATGGAGGAGATCATTTGAATTTTTTTTTGGAAGGGGGGCAAGCAGAATGAGAAAAAGATTCTACTAGCCAACTGGGAATCCATCTCCAAGCCGCTGTTGGAAGGAGGCCTGAACTTCAAAAATTTTGGCAATCACAATATTGCAATGGGAGCTAAATTAATCTAGAGAATTATTGCGCTTAATCCTGGCTGGGCGCAATTAGCTCTTTGGAAAAACACCTCAAAGTCCAGTGCTCCTGCTACCTAGATCATCCTCTCACGCACCCTAATACGCCCTTTCTTAAGCTCTGTTCCAAAGCCTATCCTCTCATCAATGTTCATGCCTACTGAGTTCCCGGAAATAGAAAAGGGATCAACCTCTGGATGGACAGGATAATGAACAATGAGCCATTGGGAGATTTGTGCTCACTTCAAGCGTTGCGCAGATGGATGAACGATGCTGGAATTTGTTCCCTGTGGGACATTTCCGTTTGGCAAGATTCACGTTGGGCTGGTTGGAATCTACAAATGCCCCCAGAGTTGTTTATGGAGCACGAGATCCTTTTATCCAAGCTCCACGGCTTGGCTCCAACGCTGGCTCGAAAGCGTGACTCAAGAGGATGGGATGCGCAAGTTGGTGGATACACCATAGCTCATGGCTATGCCAAGCTGTGTGAGCGCCCTCATGCGGCCACGAACCTAGAGCCATGGAAAGGGATATGGCATTATCCCTCCCTGCCAAAAATCGACTTTTTCAACTGGCTACTATGCCACTCCAAAATATTGGCGGATGATAATCTTCAGAAGCGAGATTTCCATGGCCCTTCAAGGTGCAGCATTTGTAAGGAAAACCAGGAAATCGTAACTCACCTGATGCTTGAATGTGCTTTCACAATGCTTATATGGACCGATTTGTTGGGAACTTTGAGTTCTAGCTTCGCCTTGCCTCCTCCATTCCTGATCTTTTTGCTAAATGGTTGCAAAGGTACCCTGGTCCCCCTCCAGAAAACAAAATTATCAGAGCTACTTGGTCTATTCTCCCTAAAATAATCCGTTGGCAGGTTTGGCTAGAGTGAAATAAAAGGATTTTCATAAACGACGAACAAGATGCCAAGCTTGTGGTAGTTAAGATTAAATGCCAGTTAAAAGAATGCCTGAGAGAGAATAAAGACAACCAAAGCCTAAGCCAACAAGATATCATTGGGGCTCTTCTCTTGATCTTTAGTTCCAAAAAATTTCAAACAGTGTCTCCCTCTTCAAATATTGGCAAATAAGGGCTACAGCAGAAGAGTTCCATGGATGGATTATAAATCATCGAAGATATTCTCTATTTTTTGATGGGGCTGCAAAGGGAAACCCTGGTAGAGTTGGCACTAGAGGTGTCATTTTGAATCCAGATGGCATAAGGATCCACAGTTTCGCCTGGGGTTTGGGCATTGCTTCTAGCATTCAAGCTGAGGCTTTGGCTCTTTTCTAAGGACTCAAGCATTTGAAAGTGTTGAACATCAGGGAGGCCAATGTAATTGGGGATTCCCAGGTTATCATTAACGCTATGGTTTTGCATTCTTAGCCAACGGATCTAAGGCTTGCAAGGCTGATCTTCAGAATAACAGATCTAGGAGACTCATTCCAGAAATTGAATTTCTATCACGTGTTGAGAGCTAACAATAAGGAGGCGGACATTGAAGCCAACAAAGCAGCCCTACTTATGACTGGAGCTTTGCTCAGGGGCAGACAGGAAAAATGGGAACCAATTCCTTAATTTAGAGAGTTGTCATGTTTTATTGCTTATTGTTAAATCAGTATGTATGTATCCACAAACTTGGGAAAATCTCTGAAAATAACCACATAGTAGCAACTAAAAAGAAATCTGAGCTAAGCATAAATTGCAAGGTTGTGCGGTACTCATGGAATTAGGCTCTCCTTTTGTAATTAGTTTTTTGGCATTATGGCCAAGTATCTAATATACCCACTATTTGTTTCTATAAATAAATAAATAAAATAAACTTCATTTTTAATCATTTTTATATTAGATTTTTTAAGAATTTGCCTATTTGGTAGAGTTCTTTTTTGTTAGTTTAGTAATTTTATTTTATTTTTATTTATTTATTTAGAAAATATGGGCAGATCAACCAAGGGATCACATCCTACCAACCAAACTAGCATTTTGTTAGTTTAGTAATTTTATTTTATTTTTATTTATTTTTTTAGAAAGCATGGGTAGATCAACCCAAAGGGATCACATCCTACCAGTGAAACTAGTAGAGCCTAACCCTCAGGGCATCGATGAGAATTAACTCAGTGACCTCCCAACTAGTGAGGTACCTAGCAACGAGAACTTGACCAATTGAACTAACCATTGGGGCTCCAAAAGTAAATATCCAAGCAGATCAACTCAAAGGGATCACTTCCCATCGTCTTATTAGCAAAGCCTAACCTTGAAGGCGTCAAAGAGAATTGACCCCGTGACCTCCCATTAGCGAGGTGTTTTTTAGCAACGGGAACTCGACCAATTGAGCTAACCCTCGAGGCTAGGTTAGTTTGGTGATTAATTTCATTGTGGAGATGAATATTAATCCTTATTTTGGTAATATTAATATTGTTCTTTAAGCTTATGATGTTGAAAAAACATTTTGATTAGCTAAATTAGAATTAATAAAATCTTTGTAACATTTCAACTTTCTCCTATTTTTCACAATATTGAATTATCTTAGGGGTTTTTTTTCTTTTGTAAATAAGATAGTATATTACTTGATAAACTGACAAATTACAAAAAAGGGTTGTGGAAAAGACTCGACATGACCCTGCCAAAAGGCTAGTACTGGCCATAGCACAGGCTGTATTTACAGTGCGAACCAAACAAAAGAGGGAACAGAGTACAAAAGAGAAGCTGAAAGGTGCTCTCATTACAACCATTCAAAATCAAGAAATTAGTTGTCGAGAAGGGAGAAGAACACCTTGTGGTGGCCGATCATGTAGAGATTATGAGCCTCCATGACAGATTACATCACTCTTGGTTGGTGGTGACCTGATCCTCATCCAAGCGAATGGGAGTCTCCTGTGATCTTCCCTCCTACTGCGCGATGATGGCCTGACGACTCATGGAGGCCCTAGGGTCCTCTTTCTTTATGCTCAAGGTTCCTTTAGCGGTAGAATGAACCTTCACAATAGACTTCTTATTAATGACAGTGTAATTTGGAGAGTCCCGAGTGATAACTCTGCAATGATGGATGGCTTTAACATACACTACAAACTTTTACGTGAGTCGTTCAATCTTGGTTTCTAGAGTTTTGGAACGCTCCTCTTGTTCCTGCATAGCAAGCACCATGATGGTCTTCATTTGCCACCATGTTTCTATTGTACCCGCGTAGAGGTTTTCTCGCGCCTGGGTGAGAGCAAGGTCAGGAATCCAAGCAAAGCATTGACCTCCTCCATGGTAACCTCTCTGCGGGGAGTATTGGCTTGGGCCTCTAAATTTGAAATTCACTACCGAGTCTCCAGGTTAACCGCCGCCGAGTAGTAAGGGCAGTGTGCCTAGTAGCGGTATTCGCATGAGTGGTAGGGGCAGGTCCCAAGCACCGCCAACGGGAGGCTGCGTGACAGCGCACACCTCCCCTACTGGAACCATAGGTGAAGTCAATTCTCGGAGCCATGAGAAAAATAGAGGGGCGGGAATGAATGGGGAACCAGAGAACAAGGAGCGAACAGAGGAGGAGAATGGTAGCAAAAAGAATGAGGGGGAGGAGGGGGGGTGAATTATAGATGCCAGGAAGAGGAGAGAAACTGGGATGAGGGAGAGGTGACGGGAAGGGAAAGCATGTAGAGATTTGGGGAGGGGAGGGGGAGTAATGGCAGAGATGGGAGGATGAGACTTAGACACAACGGTCACACAAGGGAGAGGGGAGGTGGCATCGTAGGTTTTGGAGACAGGTGAGTGAAGGAAGGGACCGTACTCAGACACCCATCACCTATCCTTCCCATTGAGTAGAGAATCCATCTTATAATGATGAAAAGTACTCGAACAGTTATTGTTTGTTAAAGTTGTTGTGTTCTTCATTGATAGATGCGCATTGCTAACGAAGTTCCCCGTCCTCCAAATCCTTTCACGCACAAGACTTAAGGCGAAGTGTACCAGCTATACCCTCATTCACCAGTCTGTCGGCACATTTATTTCCTTTGCTTCTGATTTCTTGAAAGTGAAGGCCTTCCATGTTGTCAATTACCTACTTGATTCATTGTATTATTTTGTTTAGGCACCAATTTACCTAGATCTTGTCCACCTCGATACCCTGTTGAATTTTTTTGCCAATTTGGGTAGCCAACATGGAATCTCCTTCAACTATCAGAGGACTAAGGTTGAGGTAGTGCGCTATGGTGATCCCATGTTCCAAGGCATGAAGTTCTGTGGCGTTGATGGTAGCTAAACCTATATTTCCCTCATAAATCCATATTGTCTCACCTTTGGAGTTTCTTAAGACCCCTCCAAAACCTGCTGGACTCAAATTCCCTTTAGTTGTGCCATCGTAGTTGAGATTGAAAGTCCCCTGCTCCAGGGGCTGCCACGTGTTATTTTGATTATCATGCCTAGGGAGGGGAGTGACTTTGCATACCTTGATATGAAGGAGATCCAACATTGAGAGAATTCTCACTTCGCGAAGAGTGGGAGGGGCTTTGACAGTATGAGTGGGTAGAGAGGTTACTGTTTCTCGGAGTGTGCTTTTGATCTTCGCGATGATGAATTCCTCCTGGATGGAGAGGCTGCAAAAGATTCTCGTGTCGCGTTCCTTCCACAGAGCCCAGCAGATCAAACTAGGAAGTAAATTTCATGCGCGATTAACCAGAGGATGGGGGGAAAATACCATTCTGCAATCCGCGATGGTATTTTGAATGGAAGAGGGGTCTCGATTAGAGCTTTTAAAGACCAAGGAAATCCAATTCTAAACATTGGACGCGAAAGGACAGGCATTTAACAGACTATTGGGGGTTTCTTCATCTTGCTGGCAGAGGGGGCATCTCGAGGGGCCTATAAAGCCTTTTCTTCTAAGATTGTCCCACGTTAAAACTTTTTTGTGCATGACTAACCGAAGGAAGATGGATATCTTTGGTCAGTGCTTCCTGTCCTAGATTACATTCCATTTCAGATCTGGTTGGAGTTGGTTGTGCTTTACTATGTATTTATAGGCTTCACTTAAGTTGAAGTGTTATGTGAATTTTTCCCCCATCTGAGCTTATCCTCAGCAAAGTCAAGGAGGATTTGTCTTTTTTGTAACTCTGTGGAGAGGTCCAACCAGGTTTGGGGGTTCATATGGGGAGTCCATTCCTCTTGATTGATCCAATTTGTACATCTATCATTTTCTTCACTTTTTCCCTAGTACCGGTTGACTTTGATCTTGCCTCTGTTTTGCATTTCAGCCTTGATATGTTGATAGTGATCTTGATCAAGTTAAGAACTTTATTTCCAGACATCCTCCCAAAAAATAGCCTTGTTGTCGCTGCCTATTTCCTAGAAACTGGATTTGGATGTTATCCTTATTCTCCCAAGCTTGATTCCGGATGACAAAACCTTTGATGTTTCCATTGAGCCCTCTTCCATTAAGGAGGGATTGTACTTTGCATTCCAGAGGATACCCCAAGGGGAGTTGGGGTTGGTTATCCATCTCCATAAGTTTTTGGCTCCCAGGGCCTGTCCCAAGAGGTCTATATCTCTAAGACCGAGGCCACCATTGTTTTTTGGCTTGCAAATTTTATCCCATGCTACAAGATCCCATTTTTGTTTGACCTTAGTACCTCTCCATAAGAAGTTCCTCTCAAGATTCCTGATTTTGTTTGAAATCAATTTTGGGGCTACTAGAGCCGAGTACATGTAGAGCGAGATAGCTTGAAGGACAGATTTAACCAGGATAAGACGACCAACCAAAATTAGAGATCTGAAGGTCAAGTTGGCCAATATTTTCTCCAATTTGTTTAGCAGGTTCTCCCAAGTGGCCCAGGAGAGAGGCCTGTCAGTAAGGGGAATGCCAAGGTAGGTGGAGGGGAGAGACTCGAGAGCTAATAGGGATGGTTAGGAGTCTGGCAATGTTCCTGCAGATGGGCATCAGAGTATTAAAGAAAAACAACTTGGATTTAAGGGGATTGATGGAGGTGCCTAAAGCGACAGAGAAGTCCATCAAGATGGACATGAAGAGGCAACCTCTTTGATGGATGGGAGGCCCATGAGAAGAGTATCAACCACAAATTGCTAGTGAGTTGTAGGGGGGGCAGAGACATGGAGTTGGAGGCTAGAGAGCTTACTTTCATGAAGGGCATCAGTAATAGAGTGACTTAACCCTTCCGCCATTATAACAAAGAGGAAGGGAGAGATTGGACTCCCTAACCTGATACCCCTTGAAGGATGGAAGGGTTGTGAACGTGAACCATTCACAAGGATGGAGAAGAAGCCTCTGACACCATAGCCATGACCCACTTGATGCTTTCCTTGTTGAAACCGAACACATCCAAGATCTGTCTCATATATTTCCAGCTTATTTTGTCAATGGCTTTTGACATATATAGCTGAATCATCATACTAGATTTTTTTTTGGTATTTGAGAGAATGAATAAGCTCATGAGAGAGGATGATGTTGTCCATGATTTGTCTTCTTTCCAAATATCCAGACTGTTGATGGGAGATTAGGAGAGGGAGGATGACTTTAATTTGATTGGCCAGAATTTTGAAGATTATTTTGTATATGACGTTGCAGAGGGCTATGGGCCTGAATTTTTCTAAGGAATCCACAGATATTCCTTTGGGTATTAGAGTCAGAAAGGTGGAGTTAACGGCTTGACGGACAGACTTCTGAATTCAAGATTACTCCACTAGGTTGTGAACACCAAGCTTTATAATAGGCCAAAAAAAATTGTAGAAATCAATGGTAAACCCATCTGGCCCTGGAGATTTTCCATTGGGCATTCCGATGACAACATCTTCCACT
Organism: Pinus taeda; assembly: GCA_000404065.3. NCBI lineage: Eukaryota > Viridiplantae > Streptophyta > Pinopsida > Pinales > Pinaceae > Pinus > Pinus taeda. Next base: position 29,508 of record APFE030780512.1, read on the forward strand.
TTCTGGAGGAAGACTTTCCTTAGGAGCATTTTATTATGTCCTCCATAAGGATTTTGGGAATATTCTTGGTGATATTTTTGATATTCTGATCTTGGTCATTCCTTGGCGCTTTGAGAAGAGAGTTGAAATAGTTGGTGAGCTTTGTTTCCAACTCCTCTTGAGAGTGAATGAGATGACCCCCTTGGTTCTTCAGAGCCAGAGTTCTGTTGTTCCTCCTATGTTGTATCATTGTTTTGTGGAAAAAATTTGTGTTCCTTTCTCCACATTTCAACCAATTTATTTTGGATTTTTCTTACCACAACATTTCTTCCTGAATGGCTCTTTCAACCCATCTTTGTTGTAGTAGTTGTTCCTCTTGCTTACTATTCTCTGATAGCCCTTCTTCAGTTATATTTTGTTGAAAAAGTTCTACTTGTTGTTCCAATTTTTTTGTCTGTAATGATATTTCTGAAAGTATCTCTATTCCATTTTTTTATTTCCTCTTTGATATGTTTTAATTTTTGTTGGAAAGTATACATTCTGTTTCTAGTTTTGGAGGGAGAGTAGGTCCACCATTGTTTCGTTTTTTCCATGAAATCTGGGTGGTTCAACTAGAAGGCCTCAAACCTAAAAGACTTATTCTTCGTACACATGGAAATTTGAAACTTGAGAGAGACAAGCCAGTGATCAAACCCTGCTTGCAGAAGGATTCTCGTCTCCGTTTCCCAGGAGGTGAGATAGGAAGCCTCAGAAAGAAGGAAACGGTTTAAACGGGAGGTTATTTGACAGTCTCCTACTCTTTTGTTATTCTAGGTGAATAAGCCATTGCTTTTGGGAATTTCGATGAGGTTGAGGTTTTCAGTGGTGGAAAGGAAAGCCTCGGTGTCCTTATCTAACTTCCAGATTCCTCCTTTCTTTTCAAATAAGTTAGTTATCATATTGAAATCATCAGCTGTGATTTTGATTGGGTGGTGCAGAGGGTCGAGGAAATTGGATATGATTTGGAGCATTTTGATACGGTCTATCACCTTGTGCGAGGCATAAACATTAGTTATACTAATGCTCTCGTTTGTGCCTATGATTCTCTAGATCACAGTTAAGGAATGGTGAGTGGCCAAAGAAGATAAAAGGTCGAATTTGGAATTCTTCCATAAATTCATTATGCCTCCCACCATGCCTGTAGTCGTATTAGCGAAGGAGATGTAAGGCCTGAAGCACGATTTGAGGAAGAGGGGAGGGTGAGACGAGTCCAGTTTCATTTCTTGAATGAGCAAGATGTTAGGATGATCAGACATGACTCTGGTTTTTAATATGTGTTTCTTTCCAGGACTATTGAGTCCCCTAATATTCCAAGATATGCAATTCATTGACATGGAGATGGATATAGAGCAAGAGCCTTTACCTATCTTTCATTGATTAGCTTGGCTCCCAGTTCTTGAAGGAGTTGACTGGTCGTCTTTCGTCCTCGCTTTCTACTTGAGCCTTTGGGGTTGAGTCCTTCTACTGGGATGTTGGCTAAAATGTCATTTGAAGCTATACTTTCTTGTGCTAGATTGTGGGCTTTGAGTTTTAATTCTTCCTGGAGGAGATAAGCTCCTTCGATTTTTTGTAACTGTTGTTCTAATATGGCATTTGTTCCTTTTTGTTTCCATTCCTCTACAATTGTTGCAAGGTCTACCCCCTGCAGATCTTCTTCTATTGTGTCTTTCTCTAGTGTTTCCTTTGTTTTTGTTGGTTGCATTTCTGTATCCTCTAGCGACTACTCCTTACCTTTGTTAGTATTAACTTTGTCCCTTCCATCTTGGTCATTGTCTTATGGGTGCATTTCTTTCTCTCCTGCTTCATCTGCTATCATTTTGTTAGGGTCCCTTTGTTGTTTGTTACTGTTCAGTACCTTGAACTAATTCTGGCTTGCTTCTTTGTGTAGGTTCTTCTTGGGGATAACTTTCTTCCTATTATTCTTGTTCCCGGAGATTACTTTGGTGAACCCTTCACTATAGTTTTGTTTATTTGCTTACTCTTACGTTTGAGGGGTTTTATTCATGGGACAGTCTCAGAAAAGATGCCCGTGCTCGTGACACTTTCTGCATCGGAAGGGAATTTGTTCATAGTATATATTTTGCAGCCAGAATTAATCCCTGAAGATTAATTTGATTGCTTTTGGCAGAGCCCTAGAGACGTCTATGTAAACACAGATTCGGGTGTAGGAGACATAGTGACCCATTCCGGTGCCTTCAGACATTTTGATGTACTCCCCCAGCTAGTCTCCCATACCTTTTAAGACTAAGGAAGCCCAATAATTAGTGGTAAGGAGTAGAGGTGAACCCAGACTGGAACCCTAGTGAAATCCTCTTTTTCTGGTGTGAAGTTCTCCCCCCATAATCTCATGTATAAACTGACTGAGTTGTAGAAATAGGGTCCTCCTTCAAAAAAATTGTCTCTGTCTTCTAGGAGGTCAAAGATGATTGTGAAAAATCATTTCAAGGCCAGCTGAAGTCTGATCTCCCCTTTGGGTGTCCATTTGCTCTGAATCCACTAATTCAAGGCTCTTTCTGTTGGCTATATTCCCATGAACTTGCATATAACTACGTGTTCCTGCATGTATTCTCTCTATTCAGCTATGTCGGGATCCTAGATTTCCAGTTCTAGGATTCTCTTGGCTCTGGGATTACATTTTTTCTTGGTCTTTTTCCCCTAATATTGCAGCTACTCCTAAGATAGTGAAGGATTGATGTTGCCAGAAAAGGGCGAGTCTGCGGTCTTGCCCTTGTTTGTGCAATTATCCTTGGTTGATCTTTTCACTGTGTCTTCATTCCTTTTTGGCATCTCATTTTGATGTGGATAAGTAGTTTCTTTTTTGTCTGAACTTCCTCCTGGTGGCATACAAAAGATGGAGCTTGAAGCATAGTGAAGAATGAAGCTTGGCTTGGTGGCCGACCAAAGACCATATCCTTGAAAGAGTGGGTGCCATGATGCTGTAACGGATCTGTCATGATGGTCAGGGCCCCAAGGGCCAGAAACAGAGACACCTAGGGGAGATCATGGAGCTCGCACAAACCCTAGCGCGCAGTCAGTCTCGTCGACTTGTAACCCAACTGTTCCAATTCTCTTAGGGTTTTGATACAACAAGGGCTTTTGATTTGAATATGGTGCCTCCATTGGGGGGAGGCCCCTCATTCAATAATGTGGTGGTTGGAAGAGGTAATATCATACCATGCACAAAGCATGTAATCGTATAGTAGGAAGGAAAACTCCTTCATCATCTTAAGGTGCACCCTCCATTGGAGATGTAGGACAATCGTCAGTAGAAACGAATGAAGTAACCCCAAATGAAGCAAAGAAATGAGGGTCATGTCTACCAAAGATAGCAAAAACCCCACTATATGAAATTGTCTCAAACAAAATAGGGGAAAACATTTAATGCATGAAATACCATGATTTAATATGAAAATTTGTGGGAATCTAGCTTATGGGAAGAACTCTTATGAACTGGATTGGCAAAAAATGCAAAGCGAAAGGAGTCATGACATGCGATCTCAGTTCTAAAGGGTTCTTCAGCAATGTGGAGGATAGAGATCGAATATTGCAAGGGGGTCCCTACTTCCTTAACTCAGTAGGGCTATACATCAAACCATAGATAGAATGATTAAATCCTGACAAAGAGGACTTGAACTCAACACTTGCCTAGATCAGGTTATACTCTATGCCTTAGGAATTTTGGGATTAGGATATTTTAGAGGGAATAGGAATCACAATAGGGTCATTCATAATGATCTCAAAAACCATAAGGAAATTCCAATATACCTCGTATTCTTGGATATCTGCTTGCATGGACCTATCAAAACCAATCCTAGCAAGCATTCAAATCGGCGACCATATAACATTTGGGAGCAACCCATAGACTACAAGTAGAGTCCCTTCCACATTTTGAAATTCCATTAATACAAACATATTTTTATATAATACCCATTAAATATGAATAAAACACTAATACAAGCTAGATAGGAGATGGATTAGGAAGGTTTCACTAGAGTTATCAATGGGTAGAAAATAACCCGAAAATGGGCAAGAGATTCTTTGATTGTAGGAAACAAGGATGGAAATAGGTACATGATACTTCAAAATATGAAAGAAAATAAAGAAGAGGGAGGTGAAAAAAGGCCTAGGATAGAAGAAACTACGGGTCTAAGAAAAGAAAAAGGCACATGTAATGAAAATAATCAAGGAAAAATAGTGTTGGAAAATTATATAGAGGATACATAAGTGGGTGAGGGAAACATGATCATCCAGAGATAAAGGAACCAGAAGAAATGGATATACAAAACCTGGATTTGTAGACGTTGGCACTATAATGGAAGATAAAGATATGATAGTCATCCCTGAAAAATAAGTTTAAATCATCACTAAAGCCTACATGAAGTCACAAGAATTGTTGCACCAATAAGCACAACATAATATCTCCTCTCCTCCCTCTTATTGTACTCTTAGAATCAAAACTAATTCTATTAAACAAAAAAATTAATTATTATGAGCCGACAAAGAAATACATTTCTTTTTTATAACTATTAATAAGCCTTGATATTCAGGCTCACACATCTCAAATTATGGACAACAATTCCCCGATGATGGACTCACCTGGAAAGTCTGAAATGTTGGATAAAAAACAAATCACAGGTTCTTCCACATATTTTTCAAATCAATGCACCTGTATGAACTCTCTTTTTCTCACCATTCAAATCCTACAAAAAAGGATAAGACACTATGAAGGAAAAGCAACAAGTAACTCATCCATGAAATGGGAGAATATATAGGAAACATGGGTAGGGTAATGTCCATGACAAAGACCTATCAACCTCCCTCTCTTAGTTTACAATGAAAGTGATATCATGCAATATAAGGCTTTTCAATGGCAAGATCAAACAGAGATTCGTGAAAAAAATAATGCAAGAAAATCTAGATATTATGATGATTCAAGAAACAAAATGTTCAATATAATCAATGGGGAAATTTTCTAAAGAAAACTGGAAAAAAATTCAAATTCTAGTGGATGCCACTCAAGGAGCTTCAGGGGGAATAGTGATACTTTGGAATTAAGGTCGTTTTAAAAGCCATGGTTGCAAAAAGAATTAATTTAAACCCCCACCTACTCGCTTCCCTCAACAAAAAGGGTCATATTGGTTGCACCACTTTTTTATTCAAGTGTTGATTTCGGTTTTGTTGCCTATAATATAGGTTTTTATGGCTAGATTTCTCCATATGCAGTCATAGTTGTTGTCAAGTCAATAACTATGCTTTTAACATTAATTCCAAACTAAATCTTTGAGAAGTCTAGGATATCTCTTTGTGATGGAATTTATAATATTATAACATAGATCATAGCTAAAAGGGTGAAAAGGTTATTGTAGAATTCTATTTCTAATGATTTGTTTGATTTTTTGGCAGAAAGGTAGAGTCATTAGGTAGTGGGGGTAGTATGAGGGACTTCATACTACAAAATTTAAGAAGATAAAAGCAATCGTGGTCAAGGTTGAGTTATCCCAGGTTTATGATAGAGTAAGATATTTTTATTTGATATTAATTCTCATACATTTGTGCTTTTGCCTTCCTTTTGTAGCTTGGGTTATGAGTTGTGTAACTTAAGTTTCTTTCTTCATATTTATAAATGGGTTTATTACGGCGTTCTTTAGGCTTAAAAGTAGGTAAAGCAAGGATACCCTCTTTCCCCTCTTCTTTTGTTGATTGTGGTAGAGAGATTAAGTAAGGATTTGAAAGATGTGATGAGAATTAAAAGTTTCAAAAATTTTGTAATAAGTGATTCTTGTTATTTATCGCATATTTCATTAATGGCAATTTTTTTTGATAAAATATGAAGATATGTAACAAAATTATCGATCTCTATTACATAGATATAAGAATGCAAACACATATCGAAAAGTCTAATATTTCATTTATGAGACCCTCTATAGGGTCAAAATGTTCATTGTTCCTTTACAATCAAATTGTGGTTGAGAAATGGATAAACTGCTTAGGGTTTATTTTAAAATCAAATGCTTATTTGAATATGGATTGGCTTTGACTTATTTTAAAGTGGAAAAGAGATTAAATATCTAATGTAATCACTCGCTATGAAAAAGAGGTAGTTTCATTTTACTCAAAGTTGACTTAGAATTATTTTTTGTTTACGAGACATCACTATCATGGATTCCTAAAGGCGTTTTAAAAGTGCTAAGAAGAATTTGCTTTAAGTTATTTAGTTTTCATGCAAACAAAGGAAGAATATCCCTCTTGTAAATTGAAAAATTATACCCACTCCAAAATATTTCTGGGGATTAAAAACAACTTCATTTTCTCAAAATTATTAGTAGAAAAGAATGCTTGGAAGTTTATTCAAGGGAAAGGGTTTTGGTGTTAAGTGGTAAAATGAAAAGTACATCTATTTAGAATATTTAGATTATAAAATTAGAAATACCATAAAATGTATTCAAAATGTGTATTCAAATTGTTTATGTTATATTGAAAGTTGTGGTTTTACTTTCCCTTTGGTTGAAAATAAGGCTGTGTGGAAAGTAAAACAAGGGTAAAAAATTAGAGTATGGGAAGCAACGTTGGGTTAGGAGTGGAGAAGGATTTAGGATTTTAGCTCCAAAGGATTTTACAATTTAAATCACATTTTTTATTTTGAACTGAGTACAACTTGGAATTAGGAACGATTGCATGTCAAGGTGGTGTTCAAAGATGAGGAAGTAGAGATATGGGAAAATTATATCTTAAAGATAAATTTTAGCCATGTCATGTGTTGAGGCCTCAACAACCCCACAAGTCTATTGGCTTGGGGCCCCTCCTAATTTTTTTCAAATCAAATCTTTTGATAGCTTTGCCCATTAACCATAGTCCCTTAGTTTTTAACCACCAAGTGTTTGTTGTTTGAATGGGTGATTCTTGGTCAACGACCTATTGTTTTGATTTACCTCATTTTGTTGTGGAGATTGAGTATAGAAATAGTCTCCTTGAGTTTGTTTGTGTTGCAAGTGGTTATTATTATGCATGTTACATTTGTACATATTTTTTTGTACCTCTTAGTTGTTTTACTAACCCTAACCCATGGAATTGCCATATATTATAGCTTGGGTTCATTGCAACATCTGCAAGGCATAGGTTGGCTCTTAATTTTTTTCCAGAAAGAATTGATACTCCCATCGATTACTCAATACCAAGTGCACTAAATGACATTTGGCTATTTTTGTATAGTAAAATCTCTCAGCTAATGATGTATAACTCCAATTTCAATGGACATCCTAAAAGCCTATGTAACACAAATCTCAGAGGAATTGATAGAATGAAATTAAGGTGAAGTAGTGGAAAAAATGTGGCTTGAGCTAACATTAAAAAAATGTATTTTTACATAATTATGATTATTTCTCAAAGTGAAATTTTTACATCTGGAGTAGGCCAACTATAATTTTCACTGAGTACTCAATACCAAGTGCACTAAATGGCATTTGGCTATTTTTGTGTAATAAAATATCTTAGTTAATGATGTATAACTCCAATTTCAACATACATCCTGAAAACCTATGTAACAACAAAAATGTTCGAATAATTGATAGAATGAAATTAAGGTAAAGTAGTGGGAAAAATGGGGCTTCAACTTATATTAAAAAATGTATTTCTACATAGTTGTGACTATTGTTTAAAGTGAAATTTTTACATTTGAAATAGGCCAACTATAACTTTTGTAGGATTACAAATCCAATACAATTGACAAAATTTGAATTCAAAATCTACTAAAATATAAAAATGTGCATTGAAATTTTCCAACCACTAAATCACACTATTTATCAAAACTACTAAAATAATTTTGATTAAAATTATATACCCTTTCACTAAAAATCTCTACTTATTATTTCCCATTTATTAAAACTACTAAAATATTTTTGAGTAAAATTATATAACCTTTCACTGAAAATCTCACTTATCATTTCCTCATTGCAAAGAAATAACACTTAATCAAATATGTAAATAAGTTACTAATTTTTATGTCTACGAGGTTTTGGATAGATGGTGATCATGTGCTTTGTTAAAATACTCCTTGATATGAAGTCACCGGCTCAATTTTCCACCCTAATTAGGATGATATATTAGACATGATGAAGATGTAGTCCTATCCAACTTACAACACTATAAAAAATATCATACAACACTATATCTCATTCCAAGAAATCCTTACTCTACCTATCTCATCATCAAAAATTTAATGTCAAAGATGACATTAAGTGAGGGCAAATAAGACAAAAGATAAAGTGCATGAAAGGCAAACTTGGTAATGTGCATAAAAATTGATGATGTATATGAAATCTAAATAAAGATAAGATATCACTCATTATTTGACATGTGAGAACAAATTTTAAAGGAGACAAACGAAAATGATGAAAAGCGCACAAGATAAATGATGAAGAGCCCATAGGACAAAGGCAAGACAAGGGTACACATTTAACACACTTTGGACGTTGTTTTGGGCTCAAACGAAAATTCAATACAAAACATATTAGTGTGAAAAGTGTAGTGGGTCCAACTCAAATCATACACAAAGCATGCAAGCAATTTGCAATTTATGTTATATATGTTGTATCACAACTCCATAAAATTTGCAATTTTTTTTATTTTGGTGTGAAGAGTGTAGTGGGTCCAACTCAAATCATACACAACATACACAAAAGCTTGCATGCATTTTGCAATTTATGTTAACTCAAATCATACACAACATACACAAAAGCTTGCATGCATTTTGCAATTTATGTTATAAATGTTATATCACAACTCCACAAAACTTTGCTTACGATTTTTTTATTTATTTCTTATCAAAAAATTAAGTTATAACTAAAAATTACATATTCAGGTGACTTCAACTTGCTTAAAAAGGTAATTTTAAAAAATTATATTGAATATTATAGAGACCATGGTGTTACATAATGTTACACAAGGTAGAAAATTACATGATTACAATATATGTAATGTTACTTCTCCAAGAAAATTATTTGAGCATGACACATTTCAAAAGATATCATAATGTATACAAATATAAATAATTGTGACATTTACTAAAAATATATATTGTTTAAATCAAGACAAAAGTTTCGATGAGTGTGCATAAGACATAAGGCATATTGCACTAAGAGTTAGAAACAACTCAACACAATACATAAAGCAAAACATAGTTTTGGTAGCTTTTTTTCAATTTTTGATCCAGGACTCCATAACTTATTCATTTTAAGTTTCAAGGGACTTCTCTCTATTTGCTCCATATTTTTAAATTTGAATATAAACACATTATCAATAACTTTCAGAAATTGGATAAGACAATTTCATCTAAGGTATCTTTATTTTAACTTTTGATTTAGGAATTCATAACTTATTCATTTTTTGTTTTAGGATACTTCTCTCCATTTGCTCTATATTTATAAATTTGAATATAAACACATTATCAATGGCCTGGAAATTGGATAAGGCAATTTCATCTAAGGTATCCACAAAGTCATTAAAGGGACTATAGACCTAAACTCCTTATTAAGTTTCCAATTGAATCCTTCATGTTAAATGCATTTATCTAAGTATGATTTGAAGTTTTTATAATTGCAAATTATGTACTTTGGGGTAATGGCACACAAATATTGATATTAAAAAAGGTTATACATATCAATAGGAAAACATTATGCATGAAGAAGTGAAAAATGTAGATGCAAATGCTAGATATCATAGTGAGGAGTACCCACCAATATACAATAGTGTCTCTATAATTGTTATCTACAAAAAAGGATGAAGTACCAATGCATGAGAAATGACTAATGTCAAGCCAAAATTTGAAGGAATGAAAAGATATAGAAAATATATAGTGCAAAGATGGATCAATGGAAAAATACATAAATATATTGAAGTACATCTAAAAGATATGAAAGGAAGCTTGTGGGGTGAAAGTTATTGATTGTATTTTACGAGACAAACTAATCGTAAGAGCCATGATGGCTTATAAGCACTAACAAATGAAACTTGGGTTGCAGGTGTATGTGATGTGAAGAGTTGTAATTTATGAATGTTTTTAGTCTATTTATGTCCTTTATTAGCATTATGGCTAATGTGTTATCCTTGATGGCAACCTACTTGATAAAAGATGTCAACATTGTGATAACGTGATGGTTATGTAGATTGATACAAATGCTATAGATGGTATGGACAAAGAAATGACAGTCCAGAGTCAATGGATGTTAAAGGTGAAGTTTGAGAAAGTACATTTCGATCCTATGAAGAAGGGTCGCGTACATGCGCAGGTCCTATAAGGGAAAGTCGCGTACAGAATCCACACCATGGTAACTTGAATACCAGGGATCTTTACCATGGTATTGGTCCATAGTAATGGAGCGTCAATGGTTATTTGATCCCATCAAAGAATACTAATGACATTACCAAGGGATTTACCTAATGTATTGATTAAGGCAAATATTATATAAGGAGATGGAGATCAAGGTGTCAAGTGTGCAAGTAATGTGTTATACATGTTGTATCTGATTTGGAACAGGTTTGCACCAGCGAGCAAAGAGAAGACTCAGATACGAAAGTATGTTGACATACATGATTGATTGACTTACTTGTTGCATATGTCAAAGTAACTAATAATAATGAATCTATGATTATTGTGATGTCGTGATTGAAATAAATTACTCAGAAGTCTGTACTTTTGACAGTGAAGCTTGCGGAAAGTGAAGTTGTGTTTTGCAATGAAATTTTTCAGATCTATACATAGGTTTGTCTTTAGATAGTCGTGTACATACACGAGTCTGGTTTCGTATATTCGCGTATAATTATGTGAATTTATTTTGTATGTTGAGATATGTACATAGGTGTTATGTATGGTAGTCGCACACATGCGCTGGTATGCTTCATGGAAGTCACGTATATATTCTAAGGTTTTCCAGTATGGCTTGATGATGACATTTGATAATTTCAGTTATGTTTTATGTTGTATGTCGATGATGTCTCTATCTTAATGATCTGTGTCTGAAAGTGTTGATTGTATTGAATGAGGCTTGGTCCATTAATCAGTGATGACGATGCATAATGATTGGGCTTTTCAGCAAGTTAATATTGTTGTATCTGTTGTGATTCAATATTCAGTGATTGATTCGGTGATTTAGTTTGAAAGAGAATTCAATAGTCAATGATTTCATATATGTACGTAGCTATTCTTTAGAGGAAGCACGTATATATGCAAGTGTTCTTCATAATAGTAGCGTATACATTCTGATTTATGTCTAATCAAGGTTTCCAAGAACAACACTGTGTTTTTGTGGTGATGAACAATGTATGGTTTGGTATATGGTATGATCTGATGGTTTATATTTTTTAAGGATTGGTTTGATCTTGGTGCAATGGTTGATTGAGATTCAGCGATTGGTTTGATGGTAATATAGTGATTCATTTGATTTAGTGTTCGGTTTCAAAATTGTTACTTAGTATCAACTTAATGTTGAAAGTGGGTCCATTATGAAAATATGATGAAAGGTGACCTACAAGTTTGATGTTTTGATTCAAGTGGATCCAATCTGAAATATTATGAAACATGGTCCACAATGGGTGCTAAGGGTTGGAGCCTTCAGTGAGGGATTCAAAGCTTCCTTCCAGTGGTAGTTGGTAAATTTATGCAAGGGGTAGGTGCTAGTAGGAATCGATAAACGAGATCGGGGGGTTAGAGCTCCCTTCAAGTGGGTGGTGGAGAACAAGAGAAGGTTGTAGCTTTATGCAGATGGGTGCCTACAACTTGGTAAGATTCTGCGCCAATACAATATTGTAAGAAGATTTTCTTTATATAACAAAAAAGAAGACAAAAATGATGACAACAGTGTTTTTCTCCCACATTGGGTTTCCACCTAAAAATCTTGGTGTTCTCATGTGTTGTTGTGTTTCTTATGTGTGATGGTTTATTCTGCTCTTTATTGCATACTATATGTCTGATGAAATTAATAATGCACTAGTTAAAAATGAACAATTGATGAAATATGTGAAAAGTTAGCTATCTGGATATACGTTTTTTTCTTTCATTGAAGTCACGTGCATACATTGATTACTTGAAGGAAAGTAGCATATAGAAATCATAATAAGAATTGAAAAGTTAAAGTGAGTTTAAAACATTGATTCACACCCAACCCCCCCCCCTTCTCTCAGTATTTTTCCCAACAATTGGTATCAAAGCAGGTCACTCTAGCAGAAGCTTAACTGCTTAAGAGTGGATCATGGACAATGGGAAAGAAGCAAAAGAAGAAGGCAAATGAAAGGAAGAAGACAACTCAAGAAAATTGTGACAATGAAAGTGATATATTAGATGCACTAATAGATGTTGGGAATAATACTGAGAGGGGGGGTGAATCAGTATTTACAAATAAATAACTTTTTCCATTTCATAACCAATTTATATCTGCTACTTCAGTGAAGGGAACTTGCGTGTGCACCCAACTGTTCTTAAAGCAACTAGCGTATATCCAGTGAACATATGATTAAGTTAATTCATCATATGTTGATCTTTAATCAGTGCATCAGTACTTTATTAAACATTAAACAGTAACCATGTTTAGTAAAAGTAGAATAAACCATCACACACAAGAAACACACATGAACACCAAGATTTAAGGTGGAAACCCAATGTGGGAGAAAAACCACCTGTTGTTGTTGTCTCTGTCTTCTTTTTAATATAAAGAATAAGTTGTTTACAATCTTGTATTGGTGCAGACTCATACCAGTATGCAGGCACCCACCTGCAGAAGGCTACAACCTTCTCTCATTCTCCATCTTCTACTGGAAGGGAGCTACAACCTCCTGGCTCTTGTACTGACTGATATGTTTACTAGTACGTAGGCGTCGGCCTACCACCTTCACTCGTTCTCCAACTAATAATGGAAGGGAGATCCAACCCCCTTATCTAATCACCAGCCATTACTAGTTGGAAGCTTCGACTTCCTCACTGAACGATCCAACCCTTAGTATCCTCCAAGGACCATGTTTCATAAATTTTCATGTTGCATACTCCTGGTACACAACAACACAATATGTACGCCACGTTTCATCAATTTTTCATACTGGACCCATCAGTAACATTGAAGCTTAAAATCAATCACCACCGTAATACAACTATCAAATACAATCTGCATCAACCAATCTCTGATATAACTCGCACCCAATCATCACTTTCTGAATCAACCAATCATTGAACCTCTGACACAACTGAATCAAACAACCACTGAACCTCTGATACAACTGAATCAATCATTCATTCAAAAACCAATCAACCGATACTTAATCAAAATACAACCAATCAACTGGAACAATCAAATCATTGTAACTTGAACCCAGAACACTATGTCAACAACCAAAACCAACTGTAACCTCAAAAATCATGTGTCATAATGTATATGCTACTTCAGTGAAGCCAGCTTGCATGTATACGCTACTTCCTTTAACTAAACCTGCGTATACCTCCAAAAATATTGAATCATAAAGACCTCTGAATCAAAAATGTGCCAACCAAAATATTCTAAAGATCTAATGTCAAATTACACATTTCTAAACAGATAGTAGTAAGGATCACCCTTATTCCTATATCAATCAATCAAAGAGACTCAATCTCCTTATACAATCAATTTTACTTTCAGATCTAATGAAGACATCATTGACAAATAGAGGTAAAACAACAACAGATCAGATAGATCAGTCATCCCTGAACAACAAGATTTTCTTTTGAATACGATACTTGGAAGTGTCGAACTAGCATGTATATGCACCTTCACCAAGGCGAACTAGCGTATAGATCTGCAAATAAAAACTTATAAATGTGCAACTATTCTAGACTTTAGATATACCCATATCATAGCATTTAAAGGACAAAACATTTGTTAACACTCAGATCTAGCCTATCCATTATCAGATCACATGATGATAAGTCATTATGATCCTGATCCATCATTAGATCTCATCCATCATCAAACACTCAGGTGCATACTTAGTCTAGATCAAGCAAAGCATCAGAAACCCATAACATGCATAATTGATTTTGATCTAACATTTCATAAGATATTCATTACTTGTGCACTTAGCCCTTTGACCTTCTCCTCCTTATATAGTTTTAGCCTTTCTCAATACCTTGGACCAAAACAACACTTAGAACGTGTGGTATTCTTAGACAGGATCAAGTAACCGTTATTCCGCTCAATATTGTGGGCTAATACCATGGTATGAACCCTTGGTATTCTTTAACTTTAATTTACATGAAATTTCCATCCCATACGTGCTTTTCCTCTTGTGAAAGTACATGCATATGTATACACTCTTTTTGTACGGTGAACCTGGTTGTATACACTACTTGGACTAGGTCAACCTGCATATTCAACTTAACATACCTGAAAACATTCATTTTCCTCAATTTCTTGATTATGATCTATAGTCCTGTGTTCCATCATCTTGTTCTTTTGTAACATTACTCTGTTACCTCTCAATAGATCTGTTTATATAATGTGATTTGTCATTGTACATTACGTCTAAATTGACTCCTTTGTGTAGAAAATCAGTCATAGGTTAACCCGATAATGCAATATAAATCAAAGAAGAATCTATAACCTACTTCTACTATCAATTTGCGGAAGCTTAAAGATCGAACTGAATAATATAACCAAAAGAAGAAGAATCAATGGCACGATACACATGAAAATACTTTGGGGAAAGTCTCAGATAAAAACCCCACACTATTGTATTATCATACATGGTGGAAATACATAGGAATTATACAAATCCTT
>APFE030780512.1:44891-68471 GCA_000404065.3 Pinus taeda
CAGAAAGACTTCTAACTTGAATTTCTCCAACTAATTAATTTAAAATAAATTAATTAATTATTTCCAAGTAGTTGTTAGACTAAATTCGATTTTAATTCACAATTTAATTCAAGGACAAATTAAATTGGAATATTCTTGTTGCCATATTTCAACACTTTGAACTGCCATGCATTTTGTCACATCATATTTATACTTTTATCAATTAGTTCATTCATCAAAGAACAATTCTTATCAAGGACAACACACACTAACAATCTCCCTGTATCAAACCTTTGACCATTATTATGTTCCATCATTCTGTCACTTATGATATGTCCTGTAGATTTATCTAATTACCATATACATGTGAGTTTCCATCAAGGACAACACACGCATAATAATGCCAACAATCTCCCCCTTTGGACTTGATGGCAAGCACTTTGGTGTTTGGTCACCACAACTTGTAAATAACAAATCAAACACCAATCTACTCTCCAAACATCAATCTACTAGACAAGCACCAAGCTTTTCAAAACACCAAGCTACTCTCCCCCTTTGACATCAAGGGCAAAGGGTTGACCAATGTAAAATGAAGGCTTCCAAATCTGATCTTCTAAATATGAACATTGATCATGCTCCCCCTAGGCACGTGTTGAATTCTCTGTTCAACTCCCCCTTTGTACATGCTGAGATGCACTAAAATGTCCATGCTCCCCCCGAGCACATGCAAAGTCTGCAGAAATATTAGTCAAAATAATAACATGACTCTATAATGACCTTCCTATCACCAATGACTCATACATACATCAATCACCCAGCTAAGTGGGGATACACCAAATGACTCAATGGCTCAACCAAGTGGGATTACATATTGACATGATCTCAAAATTTCATACATGACTGAATATGACAATTATTACATCATAGGTATTTACATGACCTTTACATCAAATGATATACATGACATTTATAACAAAGACCAAAGATCTAAACAAGACCATGATAGTCATCAACAACTATCATACACCATATATGATCTGCACCATAAGCATCTGTTAGTAGCATCTAGAACAACATGTATATGTCCATCATCGGTTCACAAGATAATAAAGCGTACCTTTAATATCATCAACCATTGACAAAATATGCCGCATATAGATATCAACTCATCCTCTTGATCTCATCAAGATCAACTTGCTCCGTTTCCTTAGTAGAACATAGCCTTCCATGAATCAACTAAGCATATGTCATATCTCCAAGCATTAACACAAAACCATTCACATCATATCACATGTATGTGAAAACATTATAGTTATATCCCATTACTATACCATCATCATTGTACCAAGAACTGCATTTCAATAACAACCCTCAATATATCAACCATGTATCTTCACTAGAGAGTTTTATAACATACCACATCGGATAAGCATCAATCATGATATCATCATATGTGAGTATCAAATCTATCATTATGAAGTAAGATGTCATCATCATTATGTGACTAAGTAAGCCAGGTCTCCAAAATAGCCATGTCTTCAAATAGATATGTCTTCATGAAACTTGCAATAACACCATTCTCTTGGCCAACCAACAATATTTACCAATATGCAACTTAAGTAATCATCCATGTATCAAGCATTATGTGTATCTAGCTTCTCATCAGTGTGAAAAGAAAACCAAGAGCTCACAGTCATTTTGTCAAACTTTCTTAATACCATCAAGTGCAACAATACCATGTGAGATCCAAGAACTATACGAATCCTCATCCATAACTGCACCATAGCACGATGTATCATTTAAGCACTACAACAACATAAACATCATTAGGTACCAAAGGCTTCTAAGCATAATGCCAACAATGCATTATTATAGCATATTCTTCCCCTTAACCTGTGCTAGTTGTTCACTGTCAGATATGATCATTACATATATCAATAAGAGTTATCAAGGCATTATCATCAACTAGTTATACATCAAGTCATCAACAACTTATGAGGGTCAAAATCACTTCTAAATAATATCCATAGATTGTAGCCATCAAACATCAAACCGGAAAAGACAATTGATAATTGCTTGGACCATATCAAACCCTTTTTCTAAGTTTGTCCCATAGCTTCTTCACCAATCCAACATATACGCAACTGTGCAGCTTCTAACTCGCGTATATACGTGACTTTACTTTATAATATTTGTGTATGAAAATTGGAACACTGAAGTTTTAAACTTTCAGTTCCTTCTGAGTCTGTTATGATTGTACCTGGTCCTAGAAATTTTGTTGAAGCATCAATTCCAAGAATATCATTACCATGATGGTTATTCATCAGAGACTCTATTTTTCTCTTGTCTCTAGTCATGTGATGAGCGCATCCACTATCATCTTTGTCTTTGAATGAGCAAAGAGCAAGATCACACCTTATCTGATCTTCCTTTTCTTGATTCTTGATGGATCCATCTTTTTCATATTTTTTGATATAAATCTGCTTATTTGATTGCTTACCATATTGTCTACGACGATCCATAGACTTGTCCCTGCATTCTTTTACTATATGCCCAAAATTGTTACAAGTTTAACATCTTATATGTTTCATATTCCTTCTATAGAAATCTATGGCTTTGTGACCAAACATATTGCAAGAAAAACAATATCCCTTAAAGTACCTGGAAGCTGATGATCTTTCTGTGAGACGATTATTAGCTTGAACCATTCTACTTTTGCATCTGGCTGCAACATGTTCAAAATTATGACATATAAATAATTCAATATTATTCATCTGAGGAAAGAATCAATTAACACTTCCATAGTTAGGAGTAAATGATTTTCTTTTAAGACTTCTTTCCTTGGTTGTTGATGAGGTTTACCTCTTATCTCCTTGTTGGGCATTTCAAATTTTGCATTAGAATTCCTTGCTTCAATTTGTGAGCTAGATTCACCTTTAATAGTTTCGTGAAAACCAGGACAAGATTTGATGGCAGGATACCTTTGACTACTAAGAATATTATGCAAAATCTTAGTACTATCTTGAAATTGTAAAAGTTTATACTTCTCTTCTAATTTATCTTTTAGGATATTTACCTCAACCTAATATTTCTCTTCCTTTTCAAGATACTGCTTCTTCATGATTTCTTCAACTTTTCTTCCTTCATCCACTTGTTTCCTTAATTTGAGAACCTCATTTTCTTGTCCTTAAAATGATTGAAGTAGTTCTTCATTCTGCTTATTTGAATTTTTAAGACCTTCTTTTAGAGAGACGACCACAGCTTCAAGACGTTCGCAGTAACTGTTTCTTTCTATAAGTTCCTTGGTTGTTGTATCCTTTTCATTCACTTCATTTCTCAATGATGTCACTCCATCATGTAGTCTTTGACATTGCTCTTCCTTTTCCTTGTACTACTTCTTTACTTTGTTTCCTTCCTCCATCTGAGCTTTTAACCTGGTAACTTCTTCATTGAGGTTACACTCCCTTTTGTTAAATAGATATTGTTGATCTTTAATTTTGTATTTGAGCCTTTTAACTTCAGCCTCTATATTTCTTTCACTTTCACCCATAAGAGAAAATTCAGTTGTTTCACTATCACTTTCATTATCATCAATATTGCATGAGCAGAGAAATGGATCACAAGAAGACCAAAAATTTGTACCTGATAATTATTTTGCTTGTTCATATTCAATTTGAAGTGATCCTGAATCTGAATACTTACTTCCACCTAATAGCCAATTATCTCTCCTGCTATCATTGTTCCTTTGAGATGTCTTCTTCTTCGTAGGTGCTTTATTCTTTTGTTTCCTTCCCATAGTTACAACGGATCTCCTTCAAGCGATCAAGCTTTTGCCAAAGGATCTGCTCTGATACCAATTGTTGGGAATAACACTTAGGGGGGGGGGGGAGAATGAATCAGTATTTGCAAATCAATAACTTTTTCCATTTCATAATCAGATTTATATATGCTACTTCAATGAAGGGAACTCGCGTGTGCACGCAACAATTCTTGAGGCAACCAACGTATGTCTAGTGAACTTATGATTCAGTTAATTCATCATATCTTGATCTTTGATCACTGAATCAGTACTTTATTAAAAATTAAACAGTAACCATGTGCAGTAATAATAGAATAAACCATCACACATAAGAAACACACATGAACACCAAGATTTAAGGTGGAAACCCAATGCAGGAGAAAAACCACATGTTGGTGTTGTCTCTGTATTCTTTTTAATATGAAGAATAAGTTGTTTACAATCTTGTACTGGTGCAGACTCATACCAGTACGCAGGCACCCACTTGCAGAAGACTACAACCTTCTCTCATTCTCCAGCTTCTATTGGAAGGGAGATACAACCCCCTGGCTCTTGTACTAGTTGATATGTTTACCAATATGTAGGTGTCGGCCTAACACCTTCACTTGTTCTCCAACTGCTACTGGAAGGGAGCTCCAACCCCCTGAAATAATCACTAGCCACTACTGGCAGGAAGCTTCAACTTCCTCACTGAAGGCTCCAACCCTCAGTATCCTCCAGGGACCACGATTCATAAATTTTCATACTGGATACTCCTGGTACACAACAACAAAATATGTAGGCAATGTTTCATCAAATTTTCTTACTGGACCCATCAGTAACATTGAAGCTTAAAATCAATCATCGCCATAATATAACTATCAAATGAAATCTGCATCAACCAATCTCTGATATAACTCAAACCCAATCATTGCTTTCTGAATTAACCAATCATTGAAATAATCATTGAACCTCTGACACAACTGAATCAAACAATCACTGAACCTCTGATACAACTGAATCAACCATTCATTCAAAAACCAATCAACCGATACTTAATCAAAATACAACCAATCAATTAGAACAGTCAGATCACTATCACCTAAACCCAAAACACCACATCAACAACCAGAACCAATTGTAACCTCAAAAATCATGTGTCAGAATGTATACGCTATTTCAATGAAGCCAACCTGCATGTATATGCTACTTCCTTTAACCAAACCTGCATATACCTCCAAAAATACTGAATCATAAAGACCTATTAATCAAAATTGTACCAACTAGAATATTTTGAGGATCTATTGTCAAATTACACAGTTCTAAACAGAGAGCAGCAAGGATCACCCTTCTTACTCAATGAATCAATCAACCAGACTCAATATTCTTATACAATCAATTTTACTTTCAGGTCTAATGAAGACATCATTGACAAATAGAAGCAAAACAATAACATTGATCAGATAGATTAGTCATCCCTAAAAAACAAGCTTTTCTTTTGCATATGATACTTGGAAGTGTTGAACCAGCATGTATACATGCCTTCACCAAGGCGAACTAGTGTATAGATCTGCAAATAAAAACTTATAACTTCATAGCTATTCTAGACTTCATATATACCCATATAATAGCATTTAAAGGACAAAACATTTGTTAGCACTCAGATCTAGCCTATCCATTATCAGATCACATGATGATAAGTCATTATGATCCTCAACCATCATTAGATCTCATCCATCATCAAACACTCAGGTGCATACTTAGTCTAGATCAAGCAAAGCATCAAAAACCCATAACATGCATAATTGCTTTCGATCTAACACTTCATAAGATATTCATTACTTGTGCACTTAGCCTTTTGATCTTCTCCTCCTTATATAGTTTTAGCCTTTCTCAATACCTTGGACCAAAACAACATTTAGAACCTGTGGTATTCTTAGACAGGATCAAGTAACCGTTATTCCGCTCAATATTGTGGCTAATACCATGTTACGGACCCTTGGTATTATTTAATTTTAATTTACCTTAATTTTCCATCCCATGCGCGCTTTTCCTCTTGTGAAAGTGTGTGCATATGTATACGCTCTTTTTGTACAGTGAACCCGTGTATAAGCTACCTGGACTAGGTGAACCCACTTATACAACTTAATATACCTAAAAACATTATTTTTCCTCAATTGCTTGATTCTGATTTGTAGTCCTTTGTTCCATCACCATATTCTTATGTACCATTACTTTGTTACCTCTGAATAGATCTGTTATAATGTGATTTTTCATTGTACATTACTTCTGAACTGATTCCTTTGAATTGCTCTGCATTTTGTCATATCTGTAAACACAACTGTCATGCATTCTATCACATCCTGTTTATACTTTTATCACTTAGTTCATTAATCAAAGAACAACTCTTTTCAAGGACAACAGACACTAACAATCTCCTTGTATCAAACCTTTGACCATTATTCTATTCCATCATTCTGACACTTCTGATATGTCCTGTAGATTCATCTAGTTACCATGTAAAAGTGAGTTGCCATCAAGGACAACACATGCATCATAATGGCAACAATAGATGGTAGAAAATATTCAGATTCGGGAGCACCCCTCTTTGTATTGATAAAGAATGAAGAAGACAATATCAAAGAACTATCAGGTACTAGTTTTTGTTCTACTTGTGATCCATTTCCATGTTCATATAATATTAATGATAGTGAAGATTACAGTGAATCAACTGAAATTGCTCTCATGGGTAGAAGTGAAAGGGATAATCTATAGGCAATCCATGAAGGAGAAACAAAGGAAGACTACTCATCACGTAACATTGTCTCTAAAGGAACTGATAATATGTCAAAATATGAGTATGATAATAAAACAAACTCAGATGGAGTTACTGGCCCACTTCTTAGTATTAGCAGAAAACTTATTTTTGCTTCAAAAAGGATGAACGATCTTAAGAACAAGTTGCAGGCATCAATAAATATTGTAGTTGTAGTGCCCCGCTCTAGTTGACTGACAGTGATATGACATTAACATTTATTTAGCCCTAAGGCCCATACACTATTCTTTGAGCACCTCAGGTTGAGGATCCGGGCGCATGACTCTATTATTAGTGGTTGTGATGTTTATGTATGTTCTCCATTGATATTATGATGGAGATAACATTAAGGGTTATGGATGTTATCTATTGGTATGATGATGATTGTAGTATTAATGGTTATGCGTGTTCTCTATTGATATTATGATGATTGTAGCATAAATGGTTATGTTTGGTCTCTATTGAATTTATGATGATGATGGCAGTAAAGGATATGTATGGTTTCTATTGATATCATCATGATGATAGCTTTGATGGATAGGTATGTTTCTATTGATGTTACAATGTAGATAGATTTAATGGATATGTATGTTTCCATTGATGTTATGATTATGATAGCCATGATGGATGTGTCATCTATGTTACCTACTTGCATTAGTTTTGGTTCACAATGAACAATGATACAAATGACTAGGTGATGTTGATGATGCTATTATGTCAATGACTAGCAACGAGAAACCTTATTACTGATGATTATTGAGTATGGCAGGAAACCATCGGAGGAACTCGCATATGACGAGCTGACGACACCTCGTTTGCTGAAAATTTATATTGTGTCTTTGAAATTCTAAGTCAATTTTGAAACCTGCTATATATGTTTATCTATATTCTGATGATATGTTAGTGGTTGCAGGCAAAAATTAGTTGCTTGGCTGAATGACTCACATATGTGTGATGGGGTTGTACAATTGGATGGAACTGCATGGGAGGGGTGGGTCAGTGTCCCTGATCTCACCCACTAGCACTCCCATTGTGACTTAGGCTGGAAAGGTTGAAGCACCTTCACCTTGAAGATCACGATGTCATGAGGGCAGGTCCCAAAGTTGGGTCGCTCATGAGTATTTAACCAGCGGGCATGCATCAAAGCGAATTCCTTGATCCCCAACACCATTAGTCTCACTATAGCAAGTAACATAAGAGATGATAGTGGTCTCTATCGTTACACCTATACTTTCCCCTCGTAGCCACTAAATGGATGAAGGGCAAGTGGCATGGCACCCTTGGAACTTCAAGGGAATTTCTTGAAGGGCACGACCAACTTGGAACCCTTGGCATCACAAACAAAATGTTAGGCGTGACACCCTTGGAACTTCAAGGGATGTTCTTGAAGGGCACAAACAAATTTGGCACCCTTGGAATCATTAAAAATAAATTAATTAATAAATATAATCAAGATACGAAAACCATGTAAATTCACATCAAGTGGTAAATGATGATTAGAACCGAGGTAATTAAATCAAGAATAAAACTTGGGTTAAGGGGATCATAGGAAGAAATAAAATATTTTACCTTAAAAACTCTACCCATCACATGTTGGAAAATTTTAGGTAGATAATGTAATTTAATTAGGTAAAAAGGGGAAAGAGGGACATAAATGTAAGGATAAATATTAATCATAAAATAGTTAAACCTAATTAAGAGAAGAGGATGGTGAATTAAAATAAGATTAATAAATTAAATTTTAGACAAATTTAGAGAACCTCCATGTGACAACAACCAACATAAGAATATCCATCTAAGAGATAACTTGAGTTAAATTAGGGAGTATAGGGGATCAAATCTTGACTTATCAATTGACTTTGGTAATGAACACAAATTAAGGAGTAAAACGGGGGATCAAGAGGCAACTAGGAGAAGAAATAGGAATCTTGTTGAGATGAGGAAAATATTATTTTTAAATTAAAATTTAAACAAATAATTTTGGAGATCCTTGATGAGAGAGTGACACATGGGTGGGTGAATAATCAAACTATTGGATTATCAAAAATAATTAATTATGCATGAACTTCCAAGTGTCACCTATGAGGACTCCTATAAAAGAATGGGCAGGCCATGGGAGAAAGGACTTTTCCTTACCCTATAATTGGATGGATGAGACTATGTCAAAGTAGTGACTACGAGCTATAGTGAGTTTGGTGAGGTAGAGGACTTTAGAGAGGGGACCCTTGAGCCAAAGAGTGATCTCCTCTACCAGCGAATACATTCCTCCATTTTACAACCCCATTGCAGCTCAAGGGTCTGCAGGGAATGAGAGTACAAAAGGAGTAGGCTTGGAGGTCAACCGGTGGGTCATTGCATTCGGATTAAGCACGTTGACATTCACACTTGGAGGTGACTGACAACAAAGGAGAGCAATTAGTGGCAAGTCAAATTTGAATCTCGTCTCCTGGTGAAAGGTACCTATGTTGTTATAATATTCTTTTGTATGACTTCATTATTGTTTAGTTAATAACATCTAAATTATATGATATGTTCAATGAAGTGAAATTTAGGAAAGTTTTTATAATGCTTAATAATTTTTTAGATCCCAATGATATTTTCTTATGGTTGTATTTTTAGCATTTAGAAGAAAAAAATTAGGGTTGGTCCCTACACTTGGTATTAGAGCCATGTTGAACCCTTGAGACCTATGGGCCCATGCATGCATGACTAGTTTTGTTAGTTTTGTGGCCTGCATCGATTTTGCTAATGTCTTGTGCATATGAACTTGAGATCAATTAACAAATGTATAAAATTTCTAGATTCGCTCTCCAGATCCGTCAACAAAGTTACTGAGTTTATGGAGTTTGATTTTTCATTTCACATTCTGATGGTTTCAGAGATTTAAAAAGAATATCCTTGCATTTTTGGTCTGCGGAGAAGTTTGATTTTAGTATTCTAGGCATTGAAAATAAATTGCCCAGAATTTCTTTTCTACGTCATTGTTGCTGGAAAACTTTTGTTAAAATGCTTTTCTGAGGTGTATATTGATATCCTACTCCAGACTGTTTTTTTTATGACATCAAGGCTTGACGTAATCTACTAAATTGACAATGCTTTCATGACGGCGAAAACCGAGGTCACAATTTCTTTTCCAACTGTCTGAATGAAGATGAGGTTGTGTGTGTTTTGGAATAGGTAATGAGGCGAGCAGGAAATCAAAGCCTATACGATAATTAGTTCTTGGAGTTAGATGATCATCTAGTTTTCCTTGTGTTTACAAACACAATGAACAGGAATTTTCAGAGGAATTTTTTCCTCTCGCTGAAAACAAGCCCAATACAGTTAGGGTAACATTTTCCCTGAGCACATAGAATTTTTAGTGACCATTCAGTAGCTTAAGCATGTAGCCATGTTTGAAGTTGGAAGAATCTTACATCTTCTCATTATTCTCCTTCTAAAGACACCTACAAGCTTGATTTTGGCCAGCTTAAAGTCCAAATCCCATTGTAGAGTTTGTTTTTCTTTTTGGGTTGAGCATTCCAATCCTGTGAAATGGTAGATTGAGCATTCGAATCTCATGAAATTGTAGACTGCACTGATAATTTAGGTTCCTGAGGCTAAATGCGGTTTCTTCATGAGGAAAGGATTTGATTTAGCTACGATTTGTTCGTTTTGGCCATGGAGTTTGATTATTGAGGTTGTTCTTGTTTGGGTAAGGAATTCCTTTACTGCATTTCATGGGCTGACCATTGTGGGCTACATCACATATTCACTCAAGACCACTTAAATGGAAGACAAAGACAATGGTCTGAGCTAATTAGTGAATGTGATTTTGATATCACTTACATAAAAGGAACAATAAATAGGGTGGTTGATGCTTTAAGTAGGAGGCTTTAGATATTTTCAGTGATTCCCTTAAAGACAAATTTGAGGGAGAAACTACTTGATTTACAATTTAAAGACACCTGCTATCAGGAGGTTAGCAAAAATTTGATGGAGGATGAAATGAGGTCCCAAAATATGAAGAATACTCCCTTGATAATGATGGGCTACTATGATTCTGGGGAAGGATATATGTACCACCGTATGAAGATATATACCAGTTAATCTTGAATGAAGCACATTGCGTAGTATACATGGCACACCCTAGTGTTAAGAAGATTAGGGCATACCTGAAACCACTCTTCTTTTGAAAAAGGATGAAGAAGGACATTGTAAACTTGGTAGCAAGATGCTTAGAGTGTTAACGAGTAAAAGTTGAACACAAACATCCAACAGGATTATTGCAACCCCATGAGATACCAAAATCTAAATGGGAAGTTATATCAATGGAATTCATTGTGGGATTACCAATGACCTCAAGAAGACATGATTCCATATTTGTAGTGGTGGACATGTTGACCAAGAGCACCCATTTCATACCAGTTAAGACTACATACAAGGCACCAGAAATAGCCAGAGTTTTTATTGATGAGATTATGAGATTGCATGGAGTGCCTAGGAAGATCATATCAGATAGGGGATCAGTGTTTGCAAGAAGGTTTTGGACCATTTCCAAGAAGCCTTGGGAACCCAGTTGAACTTCAACATTTCTTATAACCCTAAAACATATGGGCAAATAGAGAGGACTAATCAAATCCTCGAGGACATGCTTCGGATCTATGTGATGGACCAACAAAAGAGATGGGAGGAGTTTTTACCCCTCGTGGAATTTTCTTACAATAATAGTTATCAAAGTTCCATCAAGATGGCGCCATTTGAGTTCTTGTACGGAATACCTTGCAGAACACTTCTCAGTTGGGACCGACTAGAGGACCGAGTATTAATAGGACCATAAGTGGTGCAAGAGATGGAAGAACAAATGACTATGATTAGGGGGAGGCTAAAAGAAGCACAATATCGATAAAAGAGCTATGCTGCTGCTCATTGGGTATACCGAAGTGATGAAGTGGGAGATAGGGTGTTCTTGAGAGTAAGGCCCCCCCCCAAAAAAAAAAAAAACTCTATAAGATTTGGAAAGAGAGAAAAATTGTCTCCACGGTTTGTGGGACCTTTTAAAATCTTAGAAAGGAAAGGCCCGGTGGCATATAGGCTTGCCTTACCTCCATCTTCAGTGTGTATGCATGATGTGTTTCATATTTCTTTTTTGTGTCATTATATTTCAGATCCTTCTCATGTTATTGACTTTGGTCATTTGCAGGTTTCGAACGAGGGAACAGTAATGGCCAAACTAGTTTGCATACTAGACCAGTGAACTTTGCATCTTTAACGACGATTAGTGGACCAGGTTAAGGTCCAGTGGGACAGTTACAGTCCAGTTCAGCTACTTGGGAGGACAACGAGGAGATGTGTCACTGTTTTCCTTACCTATTCCAAGGACTTCGAGACGAAGTCTATTATTAACAGGGTGTGTATGTAGTGCCCCGCTCTATTTGACTGACAATGATATGAAATTAACAGTTATTTAGCCCTAAGGCCCACACAATATTCTTTGAGGACCTCAGGTTGAGGATCTGGACACATGACTCTATTATTAGTGGTTGTGATGTTTATGTATGTTCTCCATTGATATTATGATGATTGTAGCATTAATGTTAATGCATTTTCTCTATTGATATTATGATGATTGTAGCATAAATGGTTATGTTTGGTCTCTATTGAATTTATGATGATGATGGCAGTAAAGGATATGTATGCTCTCTATTGATATCATGATGATGATAGCTTTGATGGATATGTATGTTTCCACTGATGTTAAGATGATGATAACCATGATGGATGTGTCCCCTATGTTACCTATTTGCATTAGTTCTGGTTTACAATGAACAATGATATGAATGACTAGGTGATGTTGATGATGTTATTATGACAATGACTAGCAACGAGAAACCTTATTACTGATGATTATTGAGTATGGCAGGAAACCATCGGAGGCACTCGCATATGACGAGTTGACGACACCTAGTTTGATGAAAATTTATATTGTGTCTTTGAAATTCTAAGTCAATTTTGAAACCTGTTATATATGTTTATCTATATTCTCATGATATGTTAGTGGTTGCAGGCACAAATTAGTTTCTTGGCTGAATGACTCACATATGCGTGATGGGGTTTGTACAATTGGATGGAACTTCATGGGAGGGGTGGGGTAGTGTCCCTGATCTCACCCACTAGCACTTCCGTCGTGACTTGGGCTGGAAAGATTGAAACAACTTCGCCTTGAAGATCATGATTTCATGAGGGCAAGTCCGAAAGTTGGGTCGCTCATGAGGATTTTACCGGGGGGCGCGCATCAAGGCAGATTCCTTGACCCTCAACACCATTAGTCTCACTATAGCAGGAAACATAAGAGATGATAGTGGTCTCTGTTGTTGCACCTATACTTTCCCCTTGTAGCCACTGAATGCTTGAAGGGCAAGTGGTGTGGCACCCTTGGAACTTTAAGGGAATTTCTTGAAGGGCATGACCAACTTGGCACCCTTGGCATCACAAATAAATTGTTAGGCGTGACACCCTTGGAACTTCAAGGGAATTTCTTGAAGGACACGACCAAACTTAGCACCCTTGGAACCATTATAAATAAACTACTTAATAAATATAATCAAGATATGAAAACCATGTAAATTCACGTCAAGTTGTAAATGATAATTACAACCGAGGTAATTAAATCAATAATAAAACTTGGGTCAAGGGGATCATAGGAAGAAATAAAATATTTTACCTTAAAAATTATACCCTTCTGTTGGAAAATTTTAGGTAGATAATGTAATTTAATTAAGTAAAAAACGGAAAGAGGGACATAAATGCAAGGATAAATATTAATCCTAAAATAGTTTAACCTAATTAAGAGAAGATGATGGTGAATTAAAATAAGATTAATAAATTAAATTTTTGAGAAATTTGGAGAACCTCCATGTGGCAACAACCAACATAAGAATATCCATCTAAGAGATAACTTGAGTTAAATTAGGGAGTAGATAGCGGATCAAATCTTGACTTATCAATTGACTTTAGTAATGAACAAAAATTAAGGAGTAAAAAGGGGGATCAAGAGACAACTAGGAGAAGAAATAGGAATCTTGTTGAGGTGAGGAAAAATATTATTTTTAAATTAAAATTTAAACAAATAATTTTGGAGATCCTTGATGAGAGAGTGACACATGGGTGGGTGAATAATCAAACTATTGGATTATCAAAATAATTAATTATGCATGAAATGCCAAGTGTCACCTATGAGGAGTCCTATAAAAGAAGAGGCAGGCCATGGGAGAATGGACTTTTCTTTACCCTATTATTGGATGGATGAGACTATGTCAAAGTAGTGACTACGAGCTATAGTGAGTTTGGTGAGGTAGAGGACTTTAAAGAGGGGACTCTTGAGCCAAAGAGTGCTCTCCTCTAGCAGCTAATACATTCCTCCATTGTACAACCCCCTTGTAGCTCAGGGGTCCGCGGGGAAGGAGAGTACCCAAGGAGCAGGCTGGGAGGTCAACGGTGGTTCATTGCATTCGGATTAAGCACGTCGACATTCACACTTGGAGGCGACTGACAACAAAGGAGAGCAATTAGTGGTAAGTCAAGTTTGAATCTCGTCTCCTGGTGAATGATACCTATGTTGTTATAATATTTTTTTGTATGAATTCATTATGGTTTAGTTAATAACATGTAAATTAGATGATATGTTCAATGAAGTGAAATTTAGGAAAGTTTATATAATGCTTAATAATTTTTTAGTTCCCAGTGTTATTTTATTATGGTTGTATTTTTAGTATTTTTTTTTTTTTTTTAATTAGGGTTGGTCCCTACAGTAGCATAATTTAATCAATATTGTGAAATACTTGAAGGTGAGATCGTCTCTCTATATTCAGATCTTGAAAAGTCAAACAAACGTAATGAAGAGCTACTCCAAGTATTTGAAGAACGAGATAATGGGTTGAAGGAAGAGATTATTAAATTAAAAGAACAAGTGGAAGAAGGAAGAAAGGTTGAAGAAGGAATGAAGAAGCAATATTTGGAAAAGGAAAAACAATGTCAAAAACTGGAGGTTGATGTTAACATTTCTGAAAATAAATTAGAAGAAAAAGATAATAATTAATATTTTAAGATAGCTTAAAGATATTGGACAATATTCTTAGCAATAAAAGGTCTCCCTCCATTAAACCTGGTCTTCGTTTTCAGAAAATGTAAAAGGAGAATATAGCTCACAAGATTGTACAATAAATCATAAGGTTATTAAAGCAAACTCTGAAAATTCGGATAAATAATGAAGAAGTCAACCAACCAAACAACGAAAGAAAGAAAATCTTCAAAGGAAATCATTTGCTCCTAACTATAGAAGTAACAATCGATTCTCTCCTCTACACAATAATGTTCAATGTTTTATTTGTCATAAATTTGGACACTTTGCAGTCAATTGTAGAAGTAGATTCACAGGAAGATCATCAACTCCCAAGTACTTAGGTTTCTTTAAGGGATATTGTTTTGCTTGTAATATGTTTGGTCACAAAGCCACTGATTGCAATAGGAGGAATATGAAACAAAAATATTATGATTCCTTTGCTCCTTATTTTGGTCATATAAGATGTTATACTTCAAAAAAAGTTTGGGCATATGGTCACTAATTACAGGTCAAACATTTGGAATATAATTAAAAGGTGGGATAACTTTCAGCACATGGTTAGAAAGTGCAAGCATATTTGGAGGAAGAAGGAACAACAGTTAGGGACGTAGGGGAAAATTTCCCTTTTGCATTCCATTTCTCTTAAATCATACTTCTAATAGTGACTACAGAAGCGAATGTGAGGTACATGACCTCATGGATAACAAGTGATAATTATTATCTCCACGTGATCAATGGTGTATGATCTCAGGGGGAGATAAGCAAGTGTATCTAGATGATGTTTCCCTATGATGTATTGATCTTTTGGTGATGTTTATATTACTAACATTAAATTTGATGAAGTAATAGTAAACAAGAACAAACATGTCATGTTTAGGGGTAGTTATAGTTATGAAAAACCAGCATTTTATGTTATGTACGCAGATATTATGAAAGACAGTCGTGTGTATATGCAGTTTTTGGTTTAGACAATCACATATGATTCTCAGTGATGAATAAAAAGTCACATAAATTCAGGGGAGCCTCTCAAAAGTTTTTGTTAGTTGGTTATTGGCATTCTGGCACTGGCAATGATTTACTGCAGACTGTTAATAATACCCATATGATGCTTAGGAATGATGTTGTTTCATGATGAGTTTATGAGTAGTTGAAAAATCCTATATTATTATTGTTGAAAAAGATTGTTGATGCATTTGTTGATTGATGAGATGGATATAGTATTAGAAGAGTTGGCACAGGTTCAAAGGGAGAATTTGTTATGCTTCTAAATCGTCCATTGTTGGAATTATGGTTTCTTGAGCATTTCTGATTACATGTTGATGAGTAAATATCATTGGTTATGTATAGTTGTTGTTGAAGATACACATGTTATTGTAGTTCTATCATTATGTCATGGATGATGCTTGAGTTTCACTTATTGAATTTTTTAATCCTACTTGATACACTTGGTGAAGAGGATGTGTATGCTATGATCATTGGTTGATGATGATGAGCTTATGATTCATTCATAGTTTGTTGACATTTATATGTTGTTGTCATTATGCCATCAATGATGCATGGGTTGCATGTGGTGAAGTTATGGATGACACCTATATGTTTCTTGGGCTATGTGTGAAAATTTGTTGTTTTCAAACATTGATAAGAAAGATACATATGTTATGCTCATTGAAGATGTTAGTTGATGGTGTTGTTGCTTAGTTCTATGTCTCGTAATGTTGAAGGTACTCATGGTTCTCACATATGTTTTTGTTGCATGGAAAGAATATGTATATATTTCTTATGGTGTTATGATACAAGAAATTAATATGTCTTTGGTACTTGAGGATTGTGGCTCTTCCTACAAAAGAAAGAGCATGTTGATCTTGATGAAATGAGATCAAGGGGATGGGTTGCTGATAGAAATTTATTGCACTATCTTATGATTTCACCATATTTGCTTGGTGATGCTTAGAAGTATTTCATATTTGGTCACAGGTTGATAATATTGATGCTACATTTCCTTATCTTACATAGCTTCTTGATGATGAGGATGTTCATGTTGATTCTATGTTGTTGCGATCAGATGTTCATGTTGTAGGTTCCTATTATGATATATGGTGGTTGTTGATGACTATCATGATCTTACTACCTCACTATTGAGGTCTCTAGTTTTGGTTATAAATGTCATATATGTCTCTTGATGTAAAGGTCGTGTAAAAATGCATGTTGTAAATCATTGTAAAACTCAGTCATATATGGGCTATTAGGGTCAAGTCATTTATGTATGTAATCCCATTATTTTGGGAAATTAATGTAAAGTTGAGTCAAACATGTAACCCCAATGTGTTGGGTAATTGATGTAATCACTTTCGTTTAATTCACTTTGATAATTAAAGATTAAAAAGGATACTAATGAGTGCCCCAAAATGAAATTCAAGGAAATAGTGTTATCTATGGTGGATAGAGAAGATAATAATAATCCTTTGAGGTGGTAGTTAATAATGAAGCCCCATCTAGAGGAATAAAGAGAATGCATGATTCTGACAACTCTAGTTCCTGATGAGGAGTTGGTTGTCCTTTAAATCATGACCATCTGGGTTATGCTCTATAGTCAATCACTATCAGATCATTCTCCAATTGTGTAGTTTGACGTTAAAAAGAAGAAAGACTCTAAAGGAATGATTTATTACTAGTTTTCAATGGGATAATAATGAAAAGTACACTAATATGTAATATTAATATGTGTTTATTATATGTTAGGAGGATTATCTTCCTAAATCTTATGAAATGATCTTGTAACATGTACAAAATTTACCCTCTTTTCTTTATTATGAATAAGAATTTATGATTATCTACTTGTTTATTATTAATGTTATTGTTATTATCACGATATTATTATTCCCTTGATACCCAAGTAGCAACTGAACTGCACTCTAGAACTAAATATAGACATTCCAGAAACAGATGAGAATTGTGCTACATTTGAATCACAAGCCATATATGTCGATTCAATTGTTTCTGGCGAAAACCAACAGAGCTTTTTCATTGGATTTTCACTAACTGGACTGTTCATTGTGAAATTCACCTCTGCTCCAAGGGGTTCTTCATTGTCAAATTCCCATCAACAGATGCAAGAGACAATATCCTTTAGGAATGACCATGGTTTTGGGGATCAACAGGCCTCTTACTCACACCCTGGTTTCTGTAATTTGATGCAAATACCATGGTCGTTTCCAGGATTATGGTATGGGTTCATTTGCACAAACTCCCTCTTCATTCATGGGACAATCAAGTCCTTGTTAGCATTGGGAACATCATTAGGAGATATATCAAAACAGACACTCAAAGATTGGAGGAAAGAGTCTTCACATTCGCATGAATTTGTGTGGAAGTAGATCTCAACAAAGGCTTACTAGATCGAATACAATTGTTCACAACCAACGGAACTGGACACGGATTTTAGATTATGAAAACACATCCTTCAGATGCAGAATTTGCCGACAAACAAGACACCTACAAAATATGTGCCTTGAAGCCAAGAAAGACACCCGAAGAAAGAAGAAGACTGAGAAACAACCCAAAGGACGGCAATTTCCCCCACTTGAGTCCGATGAAGATGAGGATGACGCAGAGGAAGAACCCACACCCAATGAGAAAAATAAAATAACCAAAAAACTAAAATTACAGGAGAATAACCCACAAGATCCAATTGAACCACAGAGCTATCCGACAAGGATTCCAAAAGTAATGGATATCAATGGAATCAAAAACCTACATACTTCAGACACCTCAGAGTCAGACAAGGATAATGCAAGGCCTGATGTTGGCAATCAACTTGCTCTTGTTTCTTCGTCATCGCCACAAGGTGAGTGGCGCAAGGTAGAGAAAAAGAAAGGGAGAAAAGCATGACTTTTCTCTCCATCTGTATATTAGTTTGTTTTTATATGAACCTTTGATCAGCAGTCGTGGACTTGTCGATGTAATGCGCCTCGAAATATGCAACATGTAATTTTGCTCTCATTAATAAAAGTATGATTTTCTCCTTGGAAAAAAAATTAAAAATATATTAATGTTCAAAGGGAAAAGAAGAAAACTATTTTTTTAATCATATTTTTTATATATCTCCTTATAGGTTTACTCAAGTTTCAAATTTACACACTCACTAGAATTATGCATTCAATAAGTACTTACACTTGAAATTTGAGTAAACCTACAATGAGATAAGTCAAAAAAATAATTTAAGAAATAGTTTTATTCATTTCCCTCCAAAAATATGTATCTTTATGGTTGACACCATCATCTTGACTTGTATTAATTATTTTAATGTTTAAGGGCTCATTTTTTTACCTCAAATTCCTAATGATATATTTTTTTATGAAGAGATTTCATGACACAATTACTCTCCTTCTCCTTCATGATCATAGGAATTCATCAAAGGCTAATTATGGACTTAAAAACAAATGTAAACATGTGGACTTTTTGATGCAGGAGCATCCAGCTCTGAGGAGACAGAAGGTGGTTGACGGTCTCATGGAGAGACAAGAACACACAGTCATACATGCATAGCTGGACAGGTGTCAAACTTGTCAGTTATTTTATTTTATTTACTTGTTTTATTTTTCAGAAGGTCGATAGGACCAGGTAAATTAAAAATTGTGAACTGTTATTTTTAAATAGGAATTAGCATCAGAAAGAAGGTTGATAGTTAATTAGTGTCTTTATGAAATGTGTTAGTTAAAAACAGTTATAAGTTGCTCGACAGTTATCAATTCTGTTGGGGCAATTCTACTTGAGCAAAGAACAGTTATGCCTTAGGGGAATAAAAGGAGAAAGATAAGCATTGTAAACGATTCCTCAGCAAGAGAAGCAAAAGAAATACAGTCATTTTCAAATTAAACATTTTATTTTACTTTCTCTACTGTATCACCACTGTAAAAACAAATTTCATGCATAAATACATAATTCTGTGTGTAACTAAATTTGCGTTGGAGTAATAGGACAGAGAGAATTAACGAGAAGAGCAGAGTGCAGATACATAATTAATCACTCCCAAACAGAGGAGAACGAGCAAGTTCAAGTACAGACAAACTACAGACAGAGGGAGTTAACAAGAAATGCAGAGAGCAGACATATAAATATTTCTTCCAGAACAGAGGAGAACGAGAAACTGCGTGCGTAAACAAACTTCAGGTAATCCATAAAACCCTCACATTATTATGAATAAAGCAATGCCGGAGTGAAATCAAATAGCTGTATCATTTCATTATCAGTTACAAATTATACACAGTCCAGGTGTCTCACGTCTTTTTCGAGACATAAAACTCATTCAACAGAACCCCGAAACCGAAACAGAGTTTCGAATAAATGTAAGATACAACCGGACAGAATAACCCAAAATTATTACAGCGAGAAAACACCAACAGAGTCGGTGAACAAGGGTTTCAGGTAACCCGAGAGTTCCCAACGACCAGACATTCATACTACAAGACGAGGGTTTGAAACCATCTGATAGAACTAAACAAACACCAAGTTTACAGGACCAGGGTTCGAAGCATGATTATTAATCATCTACATGACAGGGGTTTCAAACAACCCAGAACCCGCATTGCAGAACGAAGACTTCGCTAACAAAGACCAACGAACCAGAAGACCGGAGAGTTACACAAATCCAGGAGACTATTCAATTCATCGCTCAGGCGACAGACCAAAGACCAAAAAGAAACCTCAAAAACCTCTATAGAAAATGATATGGTAAGACCCTACCCAGAATAAAGAACTGAAGGGCTCGAACGACTGTCAGAGGTCATGGAGGACGCCAAACCACAGAGACCAACGGAACCGAACCACCTGCAAACAGAATGAGGACGGATTAACAGCGTTTACAACCAGAATAATCATTAAAGAACAACAACAAGCGAATGCCACCAGAAGTGTAGAAGCTCACCTGAAACAGAGGAGGCCGAGCCGAACAATGAAATAACCAATAAACCCCTGAAGACACGGAGCGAGGGTGTCAGGGTGCGAAAAAGAAGCGGCAGAGAAGTTTATCAGGGAACCAAAACTTACCTTAGCAGTGGAACTGGAGTGCGAATGCTCGGTGGAAACCCTGTCATGAAACAACCCATCAAATAAATCAACCAGGAACGATATGTAAATGAAAGAACCCGCCTAACAAACCTCAAATCAACATATTAACACTGTGCAGAGCGGAAGGTGTCTCTACAGGCACTGCAATCCTACCTCCATAACAACAGAGGACGGAAAACATCCATTGAACCAGTGTGAAACCAGAGCGGGAGAGAAGTAAGTGTTCCCACAAAGCAGAGCAACATTCGGCGCAGCGGAGGAGTGTCAAATGGCGAAAGAGCGGGACGGGTTTGACAAAAGGTAAGCCCGTGCGAAAGGAACCGGCAGGTGGAAACCCTAACCGGCATACCCGGTTAAACATCCGCATAAAATATCTGATAAACGTACTCATCACATTAAAGTCAACAGTTAATACATACAGGACACGAGTCTTGTCACTTTAGGTACCTTGGGAACGGCGGGAGGCCATCATAAGTGGTATTAGAGCTAGTTCCTTGAGTTAGAACTAATGGAACAGGTGGAAGCTGAAGGAAGAGGAAGAGGAAGAGGAAGAGGAAGAGGACGAGTAGTCCGTAGAGTAGTAGATGAGGGACTTCGAGAGGAGATTCGAGTTTTTCGTGAAAGATTGGCAGTGGTGGAGGCTGGGGGAAGGAGAGACCCAGCAGATGAAAGTGATGAAGAAGTAGCTGAACCAGAGGACGAGTTTGAAGGGGTGACACTGGAACTTAGATTGTTGAAGTCAGTTTTGCTGTCCAGTCATAAGCCAAGGCATGAGTTACCTACTTATGACGGGAGTTTATCTGCAGATGTGTTATTAGATTGGCTGAGTGAAGTAAATAATTTTTTTGAATTCGAGGAAACCAGTGAGGACAAACAAGTAAAGTTCGCCGCCACCAAACTGAAAGGACATGCATCCTTGTGGTGGGACAGCGTTCAGGCGCAAAGGAAGAGGCTACACAAATAGCCTATAAAGAAGTGGGCCAGAATGGAGGCAAAACTGAAGGAAAAGTTCCTGCCAAAAGATTACCAGATCATGTTGTACCGACAGGTACAGAACTTGAAGCAAAGAGGAATGACTGTTAGGGAATTTACGGAGGAATTTTATAAGTTGAATTTACGAGCAGGGTATGTGGAAGATACCTCAGAAAAAACAGCCAGATTTGTGAATGGCTTGAGGGGGGAGATTTTAGATGAAATCGGTATCCTCTCACCTCAAACGTTGGATGAAGCCTATCAGTTTGCACTGAAGGCAAAGGAGAAAATTAACAGGAAGCAGAACGCCAAGAGAGGAGATGGATCTGGCAGGGGAAAAGGCAAGGTTTATGGCAGAGGTAGAGGTACAGGCTCAAATGAGGAGGGCAGCAGTTCCAAGTATGCTGGTACAACAGAGAAGGACAACAGCACCAGGGAAGGACGACCAGCTCAGCGAGGGCGAGGATTTGGTCGAGGCAGGGGAACTGTCCAGTGCTATCGTTGTCACAAATTGGGACACAAGTCATATGACTGTCCTGAAGGTGAACCAGCAGGTGGGAGAGGAACCTATGTTGCTCAGCCAGAGGATGTTGAGGAGACACCTCAAGAAGCAGAGAATGCACCGGAGACATGCGAAGCTTTGGTGTTAAATAAAGTGCTGTTAAAACCAGCAAAAGAAGTTGCAGAACCGGATCAGCGAAAGGCTTTGTTTCGCACTGTTTGCAAGTCACGGGGTAAGTGTTGTAAGTTGATCATTGACAGTGGGAGTACTGACAATTTAGTGGCTATGGAGATGGTAGAAAAGCTGGGATTAAAGAAACTAAAACATCCTACTCCCTACAAAGTGTCGTGGCTGCAGAAAGGGCATCAACTGTTAGTTGACGAACAGTGTGAGGTGGAGTTTCAGATCGGTAAGTATAAGGACAAGATCCTTTGTGATGTCATGCCAATAGATGTCTGTCACTTACTGTTGGGACGACCATGGCAGTTTGATAGAAGTGCGGTTCATGATGGAAAAACCAACTGCTATAAGTTTGTTAAAGATGGGATCAATCATACGCTTGTACCCATCAAGGAAGAAAATACAGCAAAAGCTAGTGGGGTGAAAGCGCTACTGTTAGGCGGAAAAGAGTTTATAAAATAGATTGAGGGCAGCGAGATAAATTTTGTTGTCATAAGGAGACCAAAGGCAGTGGTACTTCATACACAGATTTCGGATTTGCCTGAAGAAGTTCAGAAGTTGCTGCAGGATTTTGGAGACATTGTGGCAGATGATCTTCCAGATGAATTGCCACCAAGGAGAGGTATTAGTCACTGTATTGACTTTATACCAGGAGCAAGCCTGCCAAATAAAGCAGCTTACCGCATGAGTCCTAAAGATCATGAAGAAATCAGGAAACAGGTCCAGGAGTTGTTGGACAAAGGTTTGATTCGAGAGAGCATGAGCCCATGTGCAGTACCAACTGTTTTGGCTCCAAAGAAAGGAGGAGAGTGGAGAATGTGTACAGATTCCAGGGCTATTAACAAAATTACTGTTAGGTACAAGTTTCCCTTACCTAGGATGGACGATATGATGGATTGTTTGAGTGGAGCGACTTATTTTTCGAAGATTGACTTGAAAAGTGGATATCACCAGATCCGGATTCGGGAAGGAGATGAATGGAAGACCGCTTTCAAGACGAACGAAGGCTTATATGAGTGGCTGGTGATGCCATTTGGTTTGAGCAACGCTCCCAGCACGTTCATGCACCTGATGAATGAAGTGCTGAAGGAATTTAATGGTAAGTTTGCAATAGTTTACCTGGATGATATTCTGATTTTTAGTAAGACTAAAGAGGAACATTTCAGACATTTGCAGAGTGTGTTGAG